>JBBIGA010071202.1:0-30851 GCA_037576975.1 Alestes dentex
ACGAAGTATATTTACTTGAGTACTGTACTTAAGTACAGTTTTTGAGTATCTGTACTTTACTTGAGTAGTCTTTTTTTTTTAAACTTTTAACTTTCACTTCACTACATTTGAAAGAAAACCCGTACTTTTCACTTCACTACATTTCTATCAAGGCTCTCGTTACTCATTACTTACAGCTCTGAAAGTGGGTGTTATTGTCTCACTTTTCTAAAATGTGACTGTTTTTTTTGCAGCTTATCAGAAATCACCAGTAGTGCTATGTCACGTTCTTAAACACGAGCTGTGTCCGAAATGTGCACTTGTTCACTACATAGTGTTTGCTATATAGGGGGTTAACTAGTGAACAAGAGGAGGTGACGTTTAGTTAATTTCGGACACTGGGCATGTTACGTTTTTACTAACTGTTGCTTAAATAGTGCGCCGGATCTTGGCAATTTATCTCTACCGCATAAACACACGTCTTGTCTCTCTAGTTCAGATACAGCCCGCACATTAGGCGGGGTCTGGTGGGCACGGTGACGGATAGATCCGTCTGGGGGGTACTACCAGAGCTGGCCTGGCCGTTGGGTATACCGGGCATTTGCCTGGTGGGCCGATGTCAATTTGCACCACACCCACCCCCAGACCGCGGCTCAAAATGCCCGGGTCGATTTTTGGTTCCAGTCCAGCCCTGGGTACGACTGTCCTCCGCGGAGAGAGAGAGAAAGAAAGTGCAAGTGTGGCTGAATCTCCTCCGTTTGAAGCCCTACTTCCCCCCGTATCTCTTCCCTCCGCCTCGCTCTTCTTCTTGACTTTCGTGGGATAAAAGTAGTGTGCAGCATGTCCGAAAAGTGCACTTGTTTACTATGTAGGGCACAGTAAAAGAAATCCGCAGTGCATGATGGTACATGTGTATTCATGTAGTGTACAGTGTCTGGACACTAGATTTTGGCAGGTTGCATGGTGATTTTGTAGTGCACTATGTAGTGGGTGAAACTGACGGTTGGAATTTCGGACAACGCTACAAAATGGCTGATTCACTACATAGTGCCCTACATAGTGAGCAAGTGCACTTTTTGGACACAGCTACGGTCAATCAGTGGAGGGAGAATCAGAGATGGGGACTCACGCTTAAGTCGCACAAAGACTTGTGACTTGACTTTAGACTTGCCTTCAATAACTGGAGACTTGACTCAGACTTGGGTGTTGTTAGCTCTAAATATGTGAAAATTGTGTGAAAATTGTGCTAAATGATGAAAAAATTACATCTCTAAATTTGTTAAGCTGTTTTTACAAACGGAACCATATAGACTTGGACTTGGGACTAAAGACTTAAGACTTGACTTGGACTTGGTAAAAATGACTCGTGAACATCTCTGGGGAAAATGGACAGAGACAGAGACAGTGACACGCATTCATCCAAAAGATAAAAAATTCGTATCGTTATAAGTGTGTGCCATGTTTGCTTAAAACAAACTATATTACAGCATACAAAACTCACCATCTAACATTCTACCTTATTCTTTAAGCTACATCTACTACAAGCAAGTCATATGCATTAGGTATTGTAAGTGTGGTGGCAATAAATCAACAATGCAGTGAAATATGTACTTTTAATACCTAAGTATTTTTGGAAGCAAGTACTTCAGTACTTTGACTTAAGTAAAATTTGACTGTATGACTTTCACTTGTATTGGAGTAACATTTGACTAGTGGTATCTGTACTTTCACTTAAGTACTGAAGTTAGGTACTTTGTCCGCCTCTGATTAAAACTAATGGGCTTTAAGAAGAACAAAACGAAAAACAAGAGAAACGCTCAAGATGAGACAGGGGCAGACTGGCAATCTGAGCGTTCTGGAAAAGAACGGCTGTCCAATGCATGGAGGCCGTCGGCCTGTCTTTCTTGGCCGAGACGCAGACCTCTGCCAGCTGGTGAAGAAAGTCCAGGCTGTTTTTTAGTCCCAGTCTGCCCCTGCTCTGAGTACAGCATATTTAATCATCCCAAAAGCGTTTTCTTTGTGTTCTCACGACAGTACAAAACATTTATACAGTTATATTTTATATGGAAATTATATTTGTTACAAAATTAGTAAATTATATTTTTCTTAATAATTTAGCACTAATATGCATGAAGAATTATATATTGCCACGAAAAAAGCAAAAGAAATGTGGATGACATCTGCATTTTCCATGAATTTGCTGGAGTTCTCGCCAACAATTATTAGTCCGGTTATAAGAAAAAATGACCGAATCCAAAACACTTGAATCCAACACTAATTTCATTTTAAACTCAGCTTAATACATTACCCTTAACGAAAATGTAAATGTAAGCCTGTATCCCATCTCCCACAATTAATTAATGCAAGCATGTTTTCTTTGGTATGCGCTGCCGTTTTCTTTTGTATAAGCAGGGTAAATACAGTAATAAATAAATTAATTTTTTTTAGTAATAAAAATACAGTAAAATGTACGGGTAATCACCAGTTACTTTTACAGTTCCAAAATTTACTGTTCGTCGGGCAGCGACCCACCGGTTAAAGCAGACATTGGATAGCGACTGAGCTCAACAGCCTTTTTCTTAAAGTTTTTTTTCTGTAACAGTTAACTCACTTTTCACTTGCTCATCAGCAACACCTATACATCGTGCATGCTCCTACACATGCCCCTCTCATCCCCCTACCCCAACCAGCCCCATACGGTGCTCTCATTGACGCCATAATGGCGTGCTACAGCAGCATAACTTCCTCTTTCCCTGAGCATATCCAGGAGTTCAACCTTCTCCTCGAGTGTCTTACACCTTCTATTGCACTTAGGTGCATTGCCAGGAGGTGCAGGGCGTTTTGGCGGCATCTTAGGACTTTTAGATGAACGAAATGAAAACATGAGCACAGGAAGGCTGCAGCCAATAACTCAAGATTCAAGATTCGTCACAGTGAAATGTATCCTGAACCACTCCTTTTGACTGTGCAAACATTATAAACAATAAGTAGCTTTAAATGAAAAATAAGGAATTCTCTGAAACACACTAAAGTAGAAATGCAAAACAATAGATAAATAAAAAACTACAAAAGACCACACGGTGTGGTCCAGAAGGCATCTGGATGTGGCCGCGCCACCCCCTACACTGATTTATATTTAGCTGAATTTATATTTGGATTACTATTTATGTTACAAAATTAGTAAATTTTTCATAATTATTTAGAAGCAAAATGCATAAAAAAAACATATTGCCACGAGAAAAGCAAAAAAAAAAAAAATGCGGAGAATATTTGCAGGTTCTGCATTATTGTGGAGATTTCCGTGATCAGTTAGGTTCTCAGAAAAAATCTGCGTGTGACTGAATCCGCGTAAAACTGGGGGGTTACTGTATACAATTCCTTGCATTGGATCTATAAAGGTACATTTCTAGACAATGCTTTTGAAATTGTGACACATAACTGTAATTATGTATATAAATATAACTTTGCTAGGTTAAGTTTTTGATATATAATTAAAGGGGAGCTGTAGAGTTTTTTTTTTTTTTTTCAAAATGCCTGCATAGTTAAATGGTAAAGATGGTAAACCAAGTCAGAAGGCCTTATTCTAAAGAAGCTAGTTTTAATACATTTATGGTTTAGGGGGTACATACAAGACATTGTCAAGCTAAGTAGTCCCCAAAGAAAACTTGTTACCTCCAGTATTTTACAGTCATCAACATTCCATATAAAAACCTTGAAGAAACATGTAGGTTTACTGCATGAGATATGATAAGATAAGAGAAACCTTTATTACTCCCACAAGTGGGAAATTTGCATTGTTACGGCAGAAAGTGGACAGAACAAAGTTAAGATCAGCAACCAGGGTTGGTTTGCATCCCTGGTTCCCATCATCGTCACTGTAAAGAAATACATTTCTCTGCAATGCACTGAATTACTGAGAAAAATAGATTGAAGGTCTCTTTAAGTTCTCCACCTGCCCTGTTAGCTTGTAAGAATGGGAAAATCTCAGTCAACCTGATCAGCTTGAGCTAAAAAAAAATATTTATTGTAAAGTGTAATATGTTTATTTTGGATGACCATAATTCAGAAAATGACTCTATACACACATAATGTTTTCATAGTCTTCTTGAGATTAGACATGGTTCTTCACACATGTTATTCTTAATTTCTTTTTCTCAGAATTTTCTTTTTTCCCGTATCTTTAGGGCCCAGTAGGGCTTAACGGAGCCAAAGGAGAAAAAGGTGATCAAGGACTAACTGGAGTTCAGGTGTGTTCTCTTATTGTCCTTTTTTCATTTTAATTGTTTAATACAGCTGTGATTCTCACCATCTGTACCATCATCATCGGTCATCATGATTACCATCATAAGACTTTTGCCCCAGTAATAGAACAGATAGTGTGCTAAAATTGCTGCAGCTAAGAATCATATACAATAACCAGAATTATACACACACACACACACACACACACACATATAATTCTGAGTACAGTCATCCACAATGCTGGTGGCTTTGTGGATGCAGCGTGTGGTGTAAATGTCTGTGGCAGAGGGGAGCGAGCTGTCCTCACAGTCCTCTGTAGGGATCCGAAATGTTACAATTCCCATACCAGGCTGTAATACAGCAACAGAGAATGCACTCTATGACCCGTCTGTAAAATGTGGTGAGGATTGGGGGGATGCACTCTCCTCAGTCTCCACAGGAAGTAGAGACGCTGCTGGGCCTTCTTGGTGATGGAGCTGGTGCTGAGGGTCCACATGAGGTTCTCCATGATCTGAACACCAAGGATTCTGGTGCTCTGGACAATCTCCATTGAGGAGCTGCTGATGCTCAGAGGGGAGTGATGATGTTTTGCCCTTTTGAAGTCAACAACCATCTCTTTTGTTTTATTCACATTCAGGAGAAGGTTGTTGACTCTGTTCATCAGCTGTTGCACCTCTTCTCTCTATGCTGCCTCATTGTTCCCACTGATCAAATCCACCACAGTTGTGTCATCGGCGAACTTGAAGATGTGGTTCAAGCTGTGCATTGCTGCACATTCGTGGGTCAGCAGCGTGAACAGTAGAGGGCTGAGCACACAGCCCTGGGGGGCCTTGTGTTCGGCATGGTGGTGCTGGAGATGTTGCTCCCAATCCTGACTGTCCAGGATCCAGTTGCAGAGGAAGGTGTTTAGGCCCAGCAGCCTAATCAGAAGCTGAGGAATGATGGTGTTGAATGCTGAACTGAAGTCTAGGAACAGCATTCTCACATAAGTGTCCTTTTTGTCCAGATCGGTAAGGGCCAAATGAAGGGTGGTGGTGATGGCATCATCTGTAGAATGGTTGGGACAGTCTGCAAACTGCAGGTGGTCCAGTGAGGGTGGCAGTTGTGACTTGGTATACCACATGAGCCATTCATGATGATGGGTGTGAGTGCTTTGGGAATATAGTCATTGAGGCAGGACACTGATTACTTTTTTCTTAACAAAATGGCAATAATTACCTTTGACGTACTTCTAGTAGTGTTTTGCCATCCAACTGGTCACATTGCAAGAGGAGAGTGTTGATTACAGCAGTGGTTTTTATACTTTTACTTATGAAATAAGATTTGATTCAGGTAATCACCTATGCAAATCTACTCATAAAGCAGAATGAGGTGCTTGTGTAGGAATTTAACAGACCCTGGCATAGAATGGTTGTCATACTCATAGAGATGCTGATTTAAAAATAAATTGCTCTCTTATTTGTCTCTTATTTTTTTCAGAGCTGTATGTAGATATACTTGTTCAGACAGGTTTGATTTCTCCCCATTTTTATTATTCAGTGAGATGGAGGGGCACAGGAGGAATTGGAGCTATCAAATATCAAGTCCAAGAATTAGTGGGGGCAAACAAACACCCTAAACACATGGTTTTAACTAGTATTTTTTCATTTACTGAAACCTGAACTACAGACACTTTTCTTGATATGCTACAGTGACGGATGAAATCTGCTTGACACAATGACACAAAATCTATTAAATCTCAGCTTTGCCAGATCAGGTTCTCTCCACATCAAACACACAGAACAACATTGAGAAAGCATGTTACTGAAGATGAACAGCTGAAAGGCAGTAAAAGCTGTTTTAAATGGTTAAAGTCACCAAACTGAAAATGTAATTATTTTAGATGGCCAGTTTCACAAAGCTTTATGTGTGATGAGATATTTGAATAAAAGAGTCTTTATGATGTTGGCTAAAGTTGGCTAATTTCCTCAGGGTCTGTACGGTCCAGTTGGTAATCAAGGAGCTAAAGGAAATCAAGGACGCAAAGGACCACCAGTATGTGCACTTTCAATATCTTGCACTTTTTTGGTTCCTGGAAACACACGCAAGTTCGGCTGTTTTTTTTATATTTACATTCACAACAGTTCAATATAAATATAAATGTAAAAGTAAATATATGTACATGTATGTCTTTATTCATAATATCTGTATGTAATCTCTCCAGGGTCCGGCTGGAGATGCTGGCAGTAAAGGTGACATTGGACCAGAGGGTTTCAGAGGAGCACGGGTCAGCCTCTATACTTTTTACCTTTATACTTTTTTGTATTTTACTTATATACTTTACAATACTTTAATTTTACCTTGCTACATGACATTATCATCGCTGAAGGAAAACAGTCTTTTATATTTTTGGCTTGTGTAAAAATCAAATGCAAATACTAATTTATCATGTGACATTGTGTTTAGATATGTATTTACACAATTACATAAAAAGAGTATAAAAATGACAGAACTCACTCAACTTCTAAGAGCCAAAGGGAGAAGCTGACACACATACTGAAAGTTAATATACTGGCCATTGTTTACTTACTATAAAGTAGAGAGGAATTTAATATTCATAGTCCTCTGAAAACAGTTATTTGTAATTATAATTATAATTTTAATTAACCTGCCAGAAATTTAGTGGTAAAAATTGTACATATATAATATAAAATATTCTATTCAGTTTGGTAACAATTATGCAAAATGGTGATTTTCTTTTAAACAGGGCAATGAAGGTGCAGATGGGTTTGGACCTCCAGGACGTAAAGGACAGAAAGTATATTTACAATTTCTGCTTGTTATTTCTTGAGAAGACAATTTCTTTTACGGTTTTCTATTTTTTTTAGTTTGAACTTCACAGAATAGTCAATGTTGTATGTCTATGTCAAGAAATACTTTTCTATTGCTCTTTTGAAATGGTGATGTACATTTACATTTTCATACACTGGTCTGTTGCTGTGTTTCCTTCAGGGGAATCCAGGCTTCCCTGGTTATCCTGGTTTACCGGTAGGCTTTTAAATTAACTTCTGTAGGCCCAAATAAATGTAACACATAACACCAATGCAGTATATACAGTCCATTGTTCTTCTCATATATACAGTTGAAAACAGATATTTACATACACTTCAGAAAAAATACTTTTTTTCTTTACTGTCAAACATTAAATCAGAGTAAACTTTTTCTGTTTTAGATCAATAAATATTAACATATTTTTTGCATTTATTAAATGTCAGAATCGAGCGAAATTTCAGCAAACTGTTGTAGAAAGCTTGTGGAAGGATACCCGAAACGTTTGGCCCAAGTGAAACAGTTTCGGGGCAATTCTACCAAATACTAGGGAAGTGTATGTAAATTTTTGACTGATGAAAGTAAAAAAAAAAATCCATTAAATTCTCTCTCTCTTTATTCTGACATTTAACAAACACAAAATATTTGTTAATATTTATTGATCTAAAACAGAAAAAGTTTCCTTTGATTTAATGTTTGACAGTAAAGAAAAAAAGGTTTTTGTGTTTTTTTCTCAAGTGTATGTAAATATCTGGTTTCAACTGTATAATATGATATAATATGCTGCACGTATCTTGAATTACTCCAAAATGTTAAAGAATTCTTCAATTTTAATGCAAGGGTGAAGATGGCACAAAGGGATCCAGTGGACCCATGGGACCCAAAGGGCACCAAGGAAGGCCGGTAAGGTCTCATAACTAATATACATAACATGTATAGCTGCTGGACTAATAAATGTCCAGCAGCTATACATGTCTTCCAAAATTATAAATACATTATAAATACATACTTATAAATAAATACTTTTTGTGTGATGTATACCTTACAAAGTGAATAGACATTGTAAATTTGTAATGGTAGTCAACAGACATTGTAAATTTGAGTATAGCAAAAACAAAAGTATCTGGACACTTGTTTGTACTCTCACTGTGCATTGTTGCGAAAAGACCAAACGCATAAGTATTGTATCATGGTAGATTATTGATATATTTTTGATCATTTGGTTTGATTAGGGGAACAGGGGCATTCAAGGTCTTCACGGGAGTCCAGGAGAGAGAGGACTGGTTGGACATAGGGTTGGTATTTCCTGTTTTAAATTAGTGTGTGCTGTATGTAGAAGTACATTATTTACTTTATCTTCCTATCTTTTCTAAAAGAAAAAGCGTTACATACAAATATTTCAGGAGTGTTCAGTATTAAGTGATGAGAAAGGGAAAGTGGGACATTTTAAATTTAATCTGTAAACTTTTTAAACAGTAAACGTACATAATAGGTTCAGATACTCTAATATAAATATGCTGTCTCTTCAGGGCCCTAAAGGATTACCAGGAACCAGTTCCAAGAATGTATGTTTTTGCACTTCACATTTATGTACACGTTTATCTGCATTGTCTTTTTGTTTTGACATGATTTTTGATATGAAGGATATCAATTACTGAATTTAATTAATGAATATATGTATATACGCATTGAGTATAGTAAAGAATCACCTCCTTCAAAACATTCACATTTTGTTGCTTTGCAGCCTGAAATGAGGACGCACACAGAAAACAATTTTTCTTAGTGTTACTTATAGCATTATGAAAACAACTTTTGCTTTAATTACTGCCTTGAGTATGATGGGATACTTCTCTACAAACTATATAGACTGCGTATTTGCCCACTGTTCTTTACAGAACTTTTCAAGCTCAGTCAAATTGGACAGTGACTGTTTGTGGACTGTAATCTTCATTCCACAGATTTTCAACAGGGTTTAAGTCTGACTAGATCATCCAAGGACATTCACCTTTTTTTCCTTCAGCAACTGTGTGGTCAGTTTTGCTGTGTGCATTGCATTATTGTCATGTTGGAAGGTGAACCTCCTTCCCATTAACAACTTTTTGGGAGATGGCAACAAGTTTTGCACAAGAATTTCTTGGCATTTTGCCTGATCTATTTTTCCTTCTTTCCTGACAAGTGCCCCTGTCCCTGCTACCGAGAAATACCCTCACAGCAGGATGTTATCACCTCAGTCCTTCGCTGTGTGTATGGTGTTCTTTACATGGGGAGCTGTGTTGGCTTTCTGCCGGATGCACTTTTGTCGTTGAGGCCAAATAGTTCGATTTTGGTTCAATCTGACAATAACACCTTTTTCCACTTGGCCTCAGAATCTTCGAGGTGTGTTTTGGCAAAGCCCAATTGAGCCTTAATGTGGCCTTTCATGAGGAGTCCCTTTTTTCTTGCAACCCTCCTATACAAGCCACATTTGTGGAGCACTTGTAATATTGTTGTCACTTGCACACGATGACCACTTTTTACTATAAATTTCTGTAACTGCTTCAAATTTGCCATAAACCTCTCTAACCTGTTAGCCTCTCTGATCTGTTAGTCTCTCTGACCAGTTTCCTCCTCACTCTTCCATCCAGTTTGGAGGGAAGTTCTGGTCCTAGTAGTACCAAATACTTTCCGCTTTTTCTTTCTGCTAGGGATTGATAACACCTTTTAATTTTTCTGTATCCATCTCGCAATTAGTGCCTGTCCACAAGTTTATCCCTGAGATCTTTTGACAGTGCCTTGCCACTTTCAGTTGCACTGGAATGTGCCAGAATGTGCACCAATGCTTCTTTTCTTTACTCGCTACACACACATATAATTGTTTAATGTTTAACGTTCTTCATCCTGTTTTTTTATTTTTGTAGGAATGTGAATTGGTGAATTATGTCCGTGAAAACTGTGGTAAGACTTTCATTATTAATTTTCAACAACTTAGATGTCGTATTCTTCAAATTCTAACTTTATCTATATATTTTGCTTGACAATTTTATTTCCTAATTTTATCTGGGCCTGATAAAATATTAATCCAATCTCATGTAATATAATGATATTATTAATTATTAATTTAGTGGCCAGCTGTGATTGTCAATAGTTAATTTATTGTTAAAAAGCAGAACTTAAAATAGTTTAACCAAGACATTACCTGTTGTCTCTAATACTGTATTTCCTATATCTCAACAGCTTGCTGTTTAGGTAAGACCTAGTTTTTATAGAATAAATTGTCTATCCATTTGTCTATCTGTCTGTTTTTCTGTCTGTTTGTCTATATCTATCTATATATTTGTTTAGATAGCTTTATAGCTATTGTTATCTTAAGTTGGGTTGCTCTTTCTTTTGGTCTTCATAGATTTCTTTTCATTTTAGGCCACACTCAGTGTCCAGCGTACCCCACAGAACTGGTGATTGCTCTGGATACCTCTGTTGATGTAACCCCTCAGATGTTTGAGAGGATGCGTTCAGCAGCCCTCTCCCTTTTGGAAGACATCACCATCACTGAGACAAACTGTCCAGCTGGAGCCCGGGTCTCTATAATTTCCTACAACAGTGAAACCAATTACCTAATTCGTTTCACAGACTACAATAAGAAAAAGGCCCTTCTAAAAGCAGTACAGGACATATCTCTGCAGACAAGCAGCAACAACAGAAACATTGGCCAGGCCATGCACTTTGTGGCCCAGAATGTCTTCAAACGGTTCCGGGATGGAAAGCTGGTGAGGAAGGTGGCCATCTTTCTCACAAATGGGCCATCAGAAGATGCCACGGCTGTTAACACAGCCATGTTGGAGTTCAAGGCATTAGATGTCAATCTGGGAGTCATTGCTTTCAGTGCTGCTCCAGACATTGAGCAGGCTGTCCAGGTAAATAGTAAAATGGTGCAACTTGACAGTACAGAAACTGTCAAATGACATGTGTTCATTGTGTAAATTTCTGATGCATCTTCATTATACAGCTTTGGAAAAAATAAGAGACCACTGCAATTTATTTTTAAATCAGCATCTCTATGAGAATAACAACCATTCCATGCCAGTGTCTGTTAAATTCCTACACAAGCACCTCATTCTGCTTTGTGAGGAGATTTGATTAGGTGATTACCTGAATCAAATCTTATTTCATAAGTAAAAGTATAAAAACCACTGCTGTAATCAACACTCTCCTCTTGCAATGTGACCAGTTGGATGGCAAAACACTACTAGAAGTACGTCAAAGGTAATTATTGCCATTTTGTTGAAGAGTGATCAATAGATTTGTTTTCTTTGAATTATTCAAGGTCTATAAACACTGCATCATTTCTCTTATTTTGATGTTTTGTCATTTCCTTTAAAATTGTGCTTTAAAGAACAATATTTTTATTTGTAAATTAGGAGAAATATTGTCAGCAGTTCTTAAAAACTAAGGCAAAGCTGTTCAATTCAATACTTGCACGTATAAAAGATAAAACCTGAGAAATTAAACATTCTTGCAGTGGTCTCTTATTTTTTCTCTGGAGCTGTATATTTAACTGTTGACTTACAGAGAACAAGGTCGGGCCACAATCATATACTGCATACAGTATTATTTTTTCTTCTTAACTCTGTGTGTTACTTCTCAGGCAGATGAAACCAGGAGCTTCATGATAGTTGATTCTCAGAGACTCCATCGAATTAAAGAGTGTGTCATCTGTTTGGGTAAATTATCTTAAAAACAAACCTCCACACATTGCTTGGGGTCATAACTGCACCTTGCCTTGTAGTCCCACAGTGCTGTTCTAATGTCCTAAAATGTTGATATTAATGCTAATATCTGTAATTATATCTGGGCAGCAGTAGTTCTGTAGTTAGTAATTAAACAATATATCTGTAGTTAAACAATATACATCTACAGTACATGGTGTACCTAATGAGTGGAAGCATGTACATAGGAGTAATATCATGGGCACTAAAATGTAAAGTTTTTATCTCCTGTCCATAGACCGATGCAATCCAGACCAGACATGTGGCATCATCCTAAACCCTCCACCTGAAGAAGTGGATGTGGACCTTACTATCATGATGGATGCATCCTATGACCTTCAGTCTGATCAGTACTCTGGCGTAAAGGAACTTCTGGTCTCCCTGATAGATGAGGTGGATGTGAGCATTGAGCCCACTCAAGAAGATGGGAAGGCCCGCATTGCTATCTACCAGCAAAGCTCTAAGTACCCTATCTACAACATCAAGGAAGAATTTGGTCTTACCACATTTAAGAGCCGCAGCATGATGAAGAGATACATTTCTGAAGACATGAAGCAAGCTGGTGGGTCATCACGCCTCATTTCTGCTCTGGAATGGCTGGTCACCAATGCTGTCACTGAAGCAGAAGCACCCAGGAAGAAACGAATGGTGCTAGCAATTCTTGGCGAGGACTCGGGGTACTTAGACGAAGAAGAACTGGACTATGTTTCGAAACTGTGCACATGCCAAGACGTGGTGTTGTTCACCTTGACGGTGGGAGAAAAGTTCAGCTGGACACAGGCTGAAGCACTGACCACCTCCCCACTGGACCAGCACTTGGTACACCTGGGACGACTAGCCCTGAGAGATCTAAAGTATGCCCAGCGTTTCCTCAGAGCCTTCCTTCGCATGCTAACAAGTAAGAAACACTCAGCTCATGATCCTGCACATATTCGACACTCACACAGAATTTTGATTAAAATATGAGTGAGGAAAGACAATATATAATGGACTGGCTGCCATGACTGTTTACCACCACCAGAGGGAGGCAGAGAGTCGAAATAGTGGCAAACGGCTCCACCTTTGCTGGACCTACTTAGGGGCTGCTTGCTCAGTCTTGGGTTCACATTGATATATGGTAGTCTTTGACTAAGCTCGTAATGGAAATTGTGTTTTTAAGTTTTAATAACTTTTTATCTGTTCTTAGCTATCTGTGTAATTACTAAAAACAGGGAGGAAATAATGGTATTTTATTTTAAATTGTTAACTGAGCGAAAAAGCTATCAAAACTCTTTCTCCTTTTGCTCATTTTTGAGCCTTTGGCTAGCCTAATTCTTGGCTCATCCCCTGGTGCTGGGTTGGTATCTTTTTGGCTACAAAATTGTCTTATTACTCACTCTGTGGGCCCAGCTTTGGGCAATCCTTGGTTTCCCCTCTTTTGGTGTTCAAGCACTGCAACTGCATCAGATATAAGGCAGTTGCAATATTGGAACAGCATTGAAAATTCCAAGTATTTGCAATGCCCTGATACGTCCCTAATATAATAGATACATATTTTTCCAATTGCATTATAACTTGATTTTCTGTATGTTGTACATTTGTATCTGGTTACAGGAGATTTGTTTCCCAAACCCTCATCACAGAATAATGAGTGTAGCACTTTTGTGCCTAAACCATTTAATGGTATTGGTCCTGTGCTTCCACCAGAAAGGTAACTCATAACCATCAACAGAAACTGTAAATCCTACATGTGCAGTAGACATTTTGGAACGTGTATTAGCTATATGATAATAATCATGTTGATATATAAGTTTTTAGCATCTGATGTCTGCATTTTCATTTACGAGAATGTTCCATGAGTTTGAAATTTGTTTCATCTATTAAGAGCATAGGCATGACATTTACAGTTCCTAGTAGAATGCACAGTCTACCTTAAGAATAAAAATAAACTTTATATATTTTCTCCATATTTTATATTGAGAATCTGAACAAACAACAATCAACAAATAGAGAACCAGACATTATGTTTCTGTGGCTGTCAAAATAATGTTATCATTAATACGAGCATTAAGCATAGCTAGATATAGTTGGTCTTTTATGTCATTAGTTGAAATATAGAATGATGTACAAATTGCGTCTTTTCTGTTTCAGAGATCTGTCCACAATGCCTCCCGTCACTATTCTACCTACCATTCCTCCAACTGAGGAGATGACTACAGAGCCCTATACCAGGGAATATATGGAACCACATATAGAAATATTCACGGATGTAAATCAAGATGCATATCAGGACGTATATCAGAATGATCACACAAAGCCATACATGGAAAAAACAGGGTACACTGAGGCCCCCAAGGAGAAAGAGGATGAACAGAAAACTAAAGATAATGCACACCAAAATGAGCCAGATAAATCTAAGGGTACATAAATGTGATTATTATTATTATTATTATTATTATTATTATTATTATTATTATTATTATTATTATTATTATTATTATACTCTACTGTTGTAGTTCATAATAAGGTCAAGAAAACATTTAAATGTTCTTTTTTGTGTTTATTTCCTTCAACACAGCCATCAAAAAGTAGTATGAAATTATATTCATTTGATACTGAGGAATGTATGAATCCTTTTTGAGAAAAGCAAGTAAACAAGGCCATTCAGTCTATATCGTATCAAAACAAATAAAAAAAATGAAGCACTCTCTCTAATACAATACTTTTACAATAATTTCTGCTACAGTCCCTGTGGGATTCTAGTACAGTAACCCCCGCTTATACGCGGTTCAACAGTTCTTTCTGAGAACTGAACTGAATTGTTTGCGGAAACCCCTGCACTAATGCGGAAGATATCCTCCACATTTTTTTTGCTTTTGTGACGCCTGGGCCTCATCCGTCACGCCCCCTCGTCTTCATGCTGGTTGTTTATGTTTGAGCGTGGCAGTTAGCAAGGCAATCAGGCGCACCTGAACAGAATGAGCCCAGACATAAACAACCCAGCACAAGGGCGCGTGGCGGACAAGGCCCAGACATCACAGCTTTTTGGCAATATATAATTTTTCATGCATTTTAGTGCTAAATTATTAAGAAAAATATAACTCACTAATTTTGTAACATAAATATTAACATACATTCAGCTACATTTCCATATAAAATATAACTACATTTTTTGTACTGTCGTGAGAACACAAAGAAAGCGTGTCTTGGGATGGTGAAATGCTGCTGTACTCGGGAGGTTTGAAAGTAGCTAATCCGAGAACACTATTTATTTCTCCTTGCTGCTGATTGGCTGCTGCCTTTTGACGCAGCTGCAGTCCAGAATTTCCCCCGTGGAGCGTTTTGAGTGTTCTTGTGTTTTTCACCTTGTTCTTCTTAAAGCCCTGTATTTTTATTACAGTAAATTAAATTAATTTATTACTGGATTTACCCTGCTTCTACCGAAGAAAACAACAGTGCATACCATAGAAAACATGCATGAATTACAGGACAGTCTATATAGGGGTGATATCGGTGTTTTACATTCTAGCACTGCGAGACAGCAGTTTAGTCTAAACTATACAGTACCGATACGGGTTTACACTATAAAAACAGGCATTTTTAGGCTTTTTTTTTACCACATCACAACATCACAGTTTTTCACTATACGTGGGTGCTCTTGGAACTTAGCTTGGAACGGGCGGGTTTAATGTACTGTGTTAATGCTAAGCCAATGGCACTGCATATAAATGTAATCTTATATAATGTCTTCCTTCGGCAAATAGTCCTGGCTGTCGCGTCTTCCCCCTTTCTCCCAATGAAGGCAGGCGTGGAGGCAGGTTTCCATGCTCACAATGTATCTTTATTAACAATGACTCAATGGCCAGTAACAAAAGGAGGAAACCTAAAATGAACTAATGACCAGCAACTCAAACAAAACAGAAACACCCTTAAATACCCAACACAAATCCTAAACCCCAGTGACTGAACAGAACACAAATGCAACACAGTTGGCACTCATTATCAACCAAACTCTTATAACCTTCAAAATAAAAGCTCAAAACAAAACCATAATACAACTTAAGCAAAGGTGGCCTCTAGCGGCCACCCACCGTCACATACCCCAGACCTGACACTGGCATTGACTTGTTACTTTTTACCATCTAGCAGAAACCCACTAGGGGGTGTTGCCAGTACCATTCACAGTCAATTTCCTTCACAAAATTGTCCTTAATTTTCCCTTACAAAAGTGACCTCGCCCAATGGAACTCAAATCTAGTTGATTGCACTGTCAGTTCCAAATTATGATGGCTGTTAATCTGAAACATCAGAACTTCAGTCCAGCTCCTGAAAGCATAACCAATTTATCAGCTTACTTGGTTATATGTGCCTAGATCAGGGGTCTCAAACCTGTCCAGAAAGGGCTGCTGTGGGTGCAGGTTTTCGTTCCCTCTCTGGCCTAGATACTACATAAAAAAATCTTTAAATGCAACAAATGCAACTAAATTGGTGAAAAATTGTAGTTCTCAGAAATTAAGAAGGCTCTGAGTCTTCCTATCTCACAATGTATAGAAACCTGCATTAAAGCTTGATTTCTGCAGCACAATGTTAAACAAAGACAAGCCCTCTCTATAACAGTTTTTGCAGATAAACTATTCACTACTGTATTCAGTACTGTGTAATAAATCAGTGTCATAGGATGCACGCTGTAGCAATAATAAATCTGTCTTGTAAAAACTTTGCCAGTTGAATGAGGTTGACCAGGTACTTAATATTTTCCTTTCAGCTCAATGCTTGCTGGAGAAGGACATGGGCACTGTGTGCTCAGATTATGAGCCCCGGTGGTTTTATGACCAAAACACTCAGAAATGCATGCATTTCTGGTATGGTGGTTGTGATGGAAACAGCAATCGTTTCCTGACAGAAGCTGAGTGCATTGAGATATGTGGAGGATTGGGTAAGTCAGCAGCAGCCATGCCAACTAGAGCTAGAGGTTTATTTGAAAGGTTTAAGATTCGGATTGGTGAATGTGACAGCTGTTGTTGTTTGATAAAAACCTAGTAAATGGCTTGTTACCTCAATAAATATTATTTAAGGGTTACTGACAAATTATACTGTTATATTGACATTATTTCATCATTTACCCAACAGAGCCTGAAAGTGTTCTTAAAGATGAGCCACCAACATCACAAGGTAACATAAACACACACATGCCCCATTTACACACACACACAAGCACACACACATGTTTGTTTATTGCTATTAAAGGGATGTGAAGCCAGAAATATGCCATAGCAATGTTAGGGGAAAAAAAATCACCATTTTAGGGTGAATTATTTCAACTTAAAAATGAATGTTGCTGAGGGAACCTGTTAGTCTGTTAGCTATATGCTAAGCAGGTTGGAGATGCTTTGGTGCACTCAAGTCAGATGTAAGAGTTTGCAAATGTGAGGGATACTCCCACATGCCCTCACACACACACACACACACACACACACACACACACCAGATTACCATGATATTAAAGTACACATATTAACACACTTAAGTAATTCTTTCCTAAACTGAATGTGCCAAAATTCTCTTCATTGTCCGAAAACATATTGCATTGCATTTATTGTCATTTTCTTCTTTCATCTCTACACAGATGTTTGCCAGCTTGATCATGATATGGGGACATGCTTTAGCTTTTCTTTAAAATGGCACTTTGATGCATCCAAGCAAGAATGCACCCGCTTCTGGTATGGAGGATGTGAGGGCAATGGCAACAGGTTTGACACTCAAGAGGAATGTGAAGCGCGCTGTCTGAGAGCTGGGAACAGACTCTGAGAAAGCTGTATGTAAGATGAAACTATCAAAAACGTTTATTTAAATCATTTTAAATGGTTCAATATTCATTGATTTCTTTTCACTTACTTTTTAGTAGCTCTGATTGCTATCAGATATAGGTTGGTTGTAAGTAGGTGTGGAATGATATTGTATGAGAAGAGGAATCAGTTTTAAGTGGTTTAAAAAACAGTCAACATAAATGTAATGTGATTTGATGTATTTGAAAGAATGTGTTTATATTTATATATAAAAGAAGTTGAATGTATCCAACTTAAAATGTGTCTTAGGTCATCAAGAGCATGTTTTTACAAAATGTATGGAGTTCTGATTTGTATAAAGGTTGAATTTCAAAAACGTGAGTTTTTGCTTGTTTTTCTTTATGTGCTTCTACTGTTTCTTTTAATGTTATTAAAACTGTTATTAAAATACGGCTTTACAATGGAAATTAGTTTCATATTTAGACATTGAGTTTAGATAAATAATGAAAACAAAGTAAAGGGAATCAGATTTAGACCTAAGAGCAGGCGTGTCCAAAGTCCGGCCCGCGGGCCAATCACGGCCCGCTGTCAGATTTCATACGGCTCGCAGCTTCGGTCATATAATGTATTATTTATGGTTCGCTAGCTCTGTCGTAATAAATAAACCATGCAACTTTAAAAAGTAATTCCTCATTTCACCACACGGTGGCAGCACCATTCTAATGCTATCTGGCTCTGCATCCATGCGGCAAACCCTCCTCATTTCTGCCATGACGACTTCAAAGAATTAGTGTCAGTAAGTTGTCTGTTCCTTGATCAGTCTGAAATTGTTTTGAACGGTAACATCTGTCAGTATTAACAGTGAAAAGCCCAACGCACACCAATGAGCTTGGACTTACGGCACTCATTTTATTAAACTCTTGAATAAGATTTGGTTATAACTGTTGATGTTATGTTCCTGTAGATGTGACACGAACAATTGCTTTCTGAAAAATTCACTTGTTTTAAACTTTAATGATAACAGACCACTTTGCATTACATCTAATTCCTGTTTAAAATGTTCATTTGCCACAGATGTTTATCAAACTCATGGAAATTTAAGGTATTCTATACAGTTTGTTCAATGTTATTGGATTCTCCAGATATGAATGAAAGGCAGAATTGAGTTTTTAGAGGCATTCATGTCTGCCTGAGTGGCTTATATTTGGTTACGTTGCCATTTGAAAATAAAGGTTATTGTGACAATAAAAATTGTTTTATGACAGTGTGTATTTTCATGTAACTTTTGTGGTTAAAAAAAATGTAAGAAGGAACTATCGGCCCCCGGGCATCTTCACTTTATCAAGTTTGGCCCTCTTTACAAAAAGCTTGGACACCCCTGCCTAAGAGGAATATGGTGGTAATAAGCCTGTTCAAACCTATATCATTTATCAGACTTTAATGCAATTGGCACCTTTTTGCCAAGTAAGATTCCCAAGTTTGTTGAAGTCCTAAGTGAAAATAAGTTCACAGAGTTAAAATATCTTCTACAAAGAACATACTTGTTTCTGCTCATTTTAATGAACATTTTGATTTGTTTGATTGGGAAAAACTGTAAAATATAATTCCATAACTTTTGCACAGGGCACATTTTATGTCATTAGTTTCAATATGTAAAATTTAGCAAATAAACACAAATTTGGCATTAAGTGCAAAAGTAGGCTTTCTATAGCGGGTGTGTACTTATTTTCACTCAGGAAATCGACATAAAATGTCTTTTGACCGCAGTGCATCAACAGTTATAACCAAATCTTATTCAAGAGTTTAATAAAATGAGTGCCATATGTCCAAGTTCATTGGTGTGCGTTAGGCTTTTCACTGTTAATACTGACAGATGTTACCGTTCAAAACACTCAATTTCATTTACTGTTCGTCGGGCAGCGACCGGTCAGTTAAAGCAGATATTGGACAGCGACTGAGCTCAACAGCCTCTTTTTATTAACGTTTTTTCCTGTAACAGTTAACACTCACCTCTCACTTGCTCATCAGCAACACCCACACATCGTGCATGCTCCTACACATGCCCCTCTCATCCCCCCTACCCCATCCAACCCCATATGGTGCTCTCATTGACGCCATAATAGCGTGCTACAGCGGCATAACTTTTTCCTTCCTGGAGCATATCCAAGAGTTCAACTTTCTCCTCCAGTGTCTTACACCTTCTCTTGCGCTTAGATGCATTGCCAGGAGGCGCAGGCCGTTTGGGCGGCATCTTACGGCTTTTAGATGAACGAAATAAAAACATGAGAACAGGAAGGCTGCGGCCAATAACTCAAGATTCAAGATTCATTATTCGTCACAGTGAAATGTATCCTGAGCCATTCCTTTTGACTGTGCAAACATTATAAACAATAAGTAGCTTTAAATTAAAAATAAATAATTCTCTGAAACACACTAAAGTAGAAATGCCAAACAACAGATAAACAAAAAAAAAAGAGCACAGTCTGAACAGAGCAGTCTGGAAGGCGTCTGGATGTGGCCACGTCACCCCCTACACTGATTTATATTTAGCTGAATTTATATTTGATTTACTATTATGCAGAGAATATTTGCAGGTTCTGCATTATTGTGGAGATTTCAGTGTAAAACGATCAGTTAGGTTCTCAGATAAAAATCCGCATGTGACTAAATCCGCAACTCCTGATCCGCGTAAAACGGGGGTTACTGTATATACATATATGACATATAAATTTATATTATATGTGCACATATTTGTTTTTTGTTTTTTTTTGTTTTATACAGCCCTCCATGGAGTGTGAGTTAATGGGTGGGCCAAAATAACAATTAATGTAATATTTAATTAGAATTGGACAATTCTAAGACTAATGTATGAGTTCATTTTCTATTTAATAGATTTAAGTGAAGTGACCATTTGTCATACATGAACACACCACAGCACACAATGTGAACAGAACAAAATTCTTCCTCTGCATTTAACCCATTCACCAAGTGAAGCAGCAGCCAGCCAGGAACACAGCACCAGGGGAGCAGTGTGTGGGGACAGTATCTGGCTCAAGTATACCTCAGTGGTGCCACTAGCAGTCTTGGGATTCGAATCCATGATCTTTTGATCACAGGGAGCAACTCCCTAACCACTAGGCCACCATCTGCCCCTAAACGCAGTTTAATGGTTCTGTACCTTTTAGCATGTCGAAGATAAGTCAAGTTAAAGATGCATTACATGAGCATTCTGAAATGTATAATAACAGTAAATCACTCTCATCAATAAAATTTACTATAACTTTTTAGCAGTAGATGATACCTTCATTTTTATTTTTTTTTTCTAAGTTGCTTATAAAATTATGCATATTTCAGAAGTTTCCCTACATTGTACAGAAATTGGTTTAGACTTGTTAATACTGGACTTAGCATTGTAATTTTTTACATAATTTTAAAGAACAGATTCTTCCGGTTAAAATATTTGTGCAAGACATTTTTGGTGTGTCTACAAACATCAGTGTCAAAAATGGAAACTTCGGCACTGGCAGGGAAGGGTTAAAGCAATGTGGCAAGATCATTTAAATTAATGATCTAAAAATCATTTAAATTAATTTGTGCTAAAAGGATCTTATCTAAAGCAGCCTTTGGAGCCATCATTTGGTATGAACAATGTTAGCCTACCAACACTCCATCACATCTTGTTATTGTGAAATGCCATATTTCTTCATATTTTAATGCACTAACCAGCCAAAGTCAAACTATTAAGATTAATTCAGAGTATATACTTTATAGTATTAGTGTACAGTGCACAACTTGGACACACCCAATGTGAACCCCTCTTAATCTCCAGTTCCATGGCAACAACAGAACTCCAGCTGTGGAGCAGCCTTTCTCTGTGATGTCTATTATGTCATTATTCCCAGATTCTCTTTAATCTGCCTGAAGATCCAGAATTGAAATCCAACAACGCCTTCTCATTCTGTGAAATCAGATTGTATGTGTTGAGAAAGCTATGTAAAGACCATTTTTGCAGAATTCTCTGCACTTCAAGCCAACACTGAGTTTTGCCTGAAATGCTTTTTATTTTACTCAGTTATTCTCACTAATACTGTTTATGTGTTCAAGTGAACAAGAAACCTGTTTACAGGATGAATGTGCAAATACAGAAGAAAAAGGCAAATTGTCACAGCCTTGCCACTTCCGCCCTGCCTCCCATGCTCCCAGGCACTGTGTCACTGAGCCTGTGTTTGTCTTTTACTGTCATTAGGCTTGGTTAACACTCATTATCAACTTCACCTGTGTGTTGTTTCCTTGGAGTTACATGTTCAGTTTATTCTGTCTTCACTGGTTAGTTAGTTTATGTTTCGTATTACCTTGTTTATTTAGATCAGACTAGTTACACCCCTCACCTTCTACCTACCTATCTCTTTTTTCCTTATTCATAGCCAGCCTACACAGCAGGCTCTGTCATTCTAACCTGTGTTTGTTTTAACAGAGTGCTCTGCAAGAATCAGGCCAGGCTTGAGTCCTGTTTCTGTTCCCCCTGCTTATGCGATTTCCCTTGTGAAGGACTGATTTCGTTGGTACTCTGGTTTCAATGAGAGCTTTACTATCTTGACCAGTGACTGTGGGTGTGTCCGAAATTTTTTGACCACGTAGCGGAAGGGGAGGGAAGTTTTCAGAGATGAATAATGGTGGCCAAAAGTGAAATTCAAGCCCAAGTGGAGGCAACTGGTTCGTATAAATGCCATGGCGCCTGTAGCATAGATAAGAATGTCAGTGATAACCTGGAGCCTCTACACCCTCAGCCTGACGCATTTCAGCCGGACCTCCTGTATCTGTTAAGCCTGATACAGAAAGAGAGGCTTGACCTGACCTCTCATATGCTGCGGATTGGGGAGAGGCTTGAGAACCTCTCTACACTAGAACCAAAGGAAAGCAGGTTCTCACTGATCGGGAATTGCACAGGCATGGATGTACACTCTACTCCTGAAACCTACCCCCAATGTCAACCTAAGCAACTCTCCCCGCAGGACAGGAGCTTTGAACTCCCCCAGTCACCGGACATGCCGCAGCTACACTCCACCCTCTCTGCATCACCGTATCCAGCATTTTTTTAAAAACTGGATTTATCTTCTGTAGGGACTACACTCCCACACTCTACAAGTGACAGCCCCCAAGTCATACCTAAGACATGACGTAAACCTCTGCCACCTGCTTAAGGTGCCTTTCCCTGTCCCCGACGGCACCGCCCTCCTGTAAGTAGGGCTCTCCGCCCTCTCCCACAATGCCAGCAGCTTCAGGATGCAGCAGTCAAAAACGAGGACTGATATCTGAAAGGTCTCTGCTACAGTAGTGTTAACACTTATGATGACTCTCAGGACATGCTGGGACTGGAGCATGTTTCTTTTTCAGAAATTCCAGTAGTAATTGGGAACAGGGTCAACTGAGTGCACCCAGTTTGTGGGATCTATCGCGCTAACTTATGCTCTATTCTATTGAAGCCACAATCTGTACTGGCTCCCTCCCACACTTTGAAGATTGCAGCCTTGAATATCCAGTCACTAAACAACAAATCACTTTTAGTCAATGATTATATTACTATATACTGATTTTATGCTCTTAACTGAAACTTGGTTAGATGACAGCTGCAGTGCATCGGTTCTTAACGAAACAGCTCCCCCGAACTTTAACTTTTTTATGTCTCTCATGTGGGCAGTAAAGGTGGGGGCGTAAGTGTGTTATATAGAGATAAATTCCAATGCAAGCAGTTATCATTGGGTGAATTTAGTTCTTTTGAATATCTCTGTACTATCATAAAATGCTCACTGAGAATTCTACTTGTAACTATCTACAGGCCACCAAAGTACAGTCCTAATTTTATTGATGAATTTTCTGATTGGCTGACACTAATTTCTACTGATTTTAACTCTTTTGTAATTGTGGGAGACTTTAATATCCATATTGATGTTCCTAACAACAGTACTGCCAAAGAGATTGCTGCCATTTTTGACACTTTTGAAGTCACTCAGCATGTGACTGGCCCCACTCATATCCGAGGTCACACACTGGACCTGGTTATCAGTAAAGGCCTCAGTGTTACTTCTGTGAATGTCTTGGATGTGGCTCTGTCAGACCATCACTGTGTTTTCTTTGATGCATCAATTCGCCCTATCATCCAGACTGGCTCTAGAACTGTCAAAAAGAGGTACATTAATGAAAATACCAGAACCTGTCAAAAGTGCTCTTGACTACAGCTCCAGGTGGGAGAGAAGTAGGGATGATAAGGGAAGATCCTGCTGCTTTGCTGTGGACACCCCCTACATTAGTAGTTGAGACTGCAAATACTGAATAACATAATAATGAATAGAAGATTGTATTTGAAGAAAAAAATGACAATACAAAATGTGTGCAAAAAATCGAATTGGCAATTCCACCCCTACTACTTTAGATCGTAGGTTACAGCCTGACAACCTAAATCTACTGTAAGCAAGAAAGCATTTATATGAGTATTAAAAAATTACCTTAATCCCCAACCCTGTGGCTTCATTCATACCTGTGCACTGTGGATGATCACAAGCAAGTATGTCAGCTCACACCAGCATAAGAATGCGTCTACAGTGACCACATGCAATCACTTTCCAGCTCTGTATGCAAATAAACATATTCAGTAAAAAGTCGTGTTCAGTCATTCACGGATTTTTTCTTAGAACCTATCTAATAATTGTTCGCAGAACAAAATTGCAGAAACTGTAAAGTAAGGAAAGTAAACCATAATGGCAATCACATGTTAGAATAACAATATTCTATTCTGAGCTAGCAATACTATTACATTAATTACATTACATTATTTCAGGGGTGGTAGTAGCCTAGTGCATAAAACACTTCCCTATGAACCCGATGACCACAAAGTTGCAGGTTCAAACCCCCCACTTTCTACTATTGTGTCCTTAAGCAAGTCACTTAACCCTCAGTTTCTCCAGGGGGACTGTCAATGTAACTAATGATTGTATGTCACTCTGGAAAAGGGTGTCAACCAAAACTACCAATAATAACAATAAATAATAATTTAGGATCTGCCCACATTAAATTCTCATTAATTTACATCTCATTAATACAATGAAATCATAAGTATTAAAATCTTTCATTTCTAACTAAAAGTTAATAACGATTCAACTTCAACTTGTCTAGCCAAGGTATATTCTTTTGATATAGATTATTAGAATTTAACTAAGACATGTTGGTGAAAATAAATGGAACGTTTATTTACACAAACTATTCTATAACACAAATGAAACCAACATCAGTATACGTACAGTTCAAGTAAGAGAGTGAATGAATGACTGATCCTTTGCATGCTTGTGAACAAGAGAGAAAAAGCTAGGGTTGAAATGAGGGTTTTCTGTTTCTGTTTAATTGGTAAAAATTTGACCATTCTGTGGGGGTTCTGCATGAGTGAAGGAGGAATGTGTGGAATGCACCCATTTGTCTATAGAATGACACCAATTTCTCAATGTTAACCACACTGTATGTTCACAAGATCAGCTAAGGATTTGTTCTAGTCTGTACAAGAAAAAGGCAATGTCTGGGTCTAAACTGTGTATTGTGCTTTAATTTATTATTTCAGTCATGGGATTTATCTTTATAAATATGGAGTATTGGTACTTCTCAGTAGTGCTGAGATATTACTATGATGTTAGTAAAGGAGAAATTACATGCATAGATAAAGCCCTTCTGCTGCAGACAAAGGTTTTGATTATTTAAACAGAATAAAGACAAAAAAACATGGACACATTCACAAAGTTTAACTTTTACAGCATTTGTGTCATGATAAGTTGTTCCTAGTTATAGGACTTTCCAAAGTTTCTGAGGAAGTTTGGAGGGGAAGTTTAAGATTTGTCCAGTCACTGCTGGGAAACTACCAGGACCACCGAGGTCCAAGGATTAAGTTTTCTGCAGTTTCAAATGAAGGTCTTTCATGGTTTCACTTTCACAGAGGCTGCAGAAATGCCTGTTATAGGCCTGATTTTGTTGATGCCTTTTGACATTGATCCAATGTCTATGCTAAACTTAGCATTAAAGTTACTGAAACTTTGGCCTATAGGTTAGTTCCTATGTTGGTGACCTCCCTTCATTGCATCTGTCTTAAAAAGCTAAGTGAGGAAAGAAAGTGAGGTGGGTGTAATATCCTGGGCTATCCCCTTCCATGGCCCCATACTACCTATCCTGAGATCTTTGATGGAATGCTTGCATTATTGTGCATACCTGCTGAATGACATGCATACCTACACACACTACACAGCATTACGGCTCTTAAGATACCAACGTCAGAAAAGTTAACTTCTTACAAGCTTATCTCTTAATATATCAAGAATCATCCCACTAAATTACTGTTCTGCTTAACTACAAAGATCATATTCATCTTACACATATCAGTAGCAGGAGGAACTCTCAGTGCCTGAAAGACTTATGACTCGGTCTAAATTTCTTAGAGGAGAAAAAATAAAAAACATTACTGTGTGCTTGGGCCAATGACAAAACACAAACTTGAGATGGTGTCTCAATGTCAGCAACTCAAAATCATAATCAATTAAGTGCACATGCTTAAAATTGAACCTCCCTCTTTGTAGAGCCCCGCGCGGGACTAAATCTGCTCCTGCTGCATTTCTGATCATTAGTACCCGTTCCCGCTGAATTTCTGACAATTCCTGCCTGCTCCAGCCCGCTCTCTGTCACTCCCGCCTGCTCCCGGCAAATACATTTATTAAGTTAAAAAAATGTATGAAAATATATAAAGTAAAAAAATCCATGTTCTGTTATTTTACGTTAGTGGCACGCACTGGCTCTTTCACAGAGGATGTGAAACACGAAGAGAGCCGCAAACTGCACCCTCAAGACCAGCTTGAAGTCATCATTCGTGTGGTGGATAGTGCTGGATATGAATGTTTTGTGGTAATCTTCCGTCCATACATCTGTTGTAATAGCACATCCTTATTTTTCAAGTTTTATCTCCGCTGACACGGACGCCTGTACCTCCTGAGCTTTTCTCTCAGCATGCCTTGATACAGTTGTTAGATGAGGCAGAACGTCTAACATTAAACTTGCCATATTAAGCGGTAATGTTAACAACATGCTGAAGTATGTCAGTAAAGCCCCGGCAACAAAATCATAAGGCCAAATGTCTTTACAGCTCAGTTTGCTGCATTTGTTAGTAGTCTCTTGCTTGACATGTAGGGGGAGAATTGTTTTTGCCTCAATCCTGAAGTGCCAGATTTGTGCCCGTTGTAGACTAGTGCTTTGCCACAATTCGCACAACACAGCTCTTTACCTTCTTTGTCTGTTACCAAGTTTTTCCATATCTCCGATTTCCCAATCTTTAGTTTTGTTTTATATTCTCCCTTCTTAAATTTACTGACAACCTCAACTACATCCTCCATTCTGCTAACAATGTTGGGACCCACTGTCTATTTTCATCCCGCCCGCGGCAACCTTAAACCTGCCCGATCCCGCAAGATTTGCGTTGGATCCCGTGGAACTTTGCTCCTTATGCAGGGCTCTACCTCTTAATGCATTTTGTGTACAATTTCTCTCTTGTGTGAATGCTTTGGGGTTGTTGGAGAGAGACCCAGTGAGTAAAGTTTTTCCCACACTCTGAGCAGTGATATGGTTATTCTCCTTTGTGAATGCGCTGGTGTAGCCGCAGAGAAACGCGGTGAGTAAAGTTTTTACCACATTCTGAGCAGTGATACGGTTTCTCTCCTGTGTGGATACGTTGGTGTAGTCGGAGAGAAAACCAGCGAGTAAAATTCTTCCCACAGACTGAGCAGTAATAAGGTTTCTCTCCTGTGTGAATGCGCTGATGTAATTTCAGGGCACTGCTTTCTCTAAAACTCTTCCCACACTCTGAGCAGTGATACGGTTTCTCTCCTGTGTGAATGCGCTGGTGTACCTGGAGATAAAACCAACGAGTAAAATTCTTCCCACACTCTGAGCAGTGGTAAGGTTTCTCTCCTGTGTGAATACGCTGGTGTGATTTGAGACTAATCTTTAAAGTAAAACTCTTCCCACACTCTGAGCAGTGATATGGCTTCACTCCTGTGTGAATGCGCTGGTGAACTTTGAGGGTATTGCTCTCTCTAAAATTCCGCCCACACTCTGAGCAGGAATATGGTTTCTCTCCTGTGTGGACACGCTGATGTGTTTGGAGACGACTCTGTACAGTAAAACTCTTCCCACATTCAGAACAGTAATAAGGTTTCTCTCCTGTGTGAATGCGCTGATGTGCTTTGAAGTTACTGCTTGCTCTAAAGCTCTTCCCACAATCTGAGCAGTGATATGGTTTCTCTCCTGTGTGAATACGCTGATGTGTTTGGAGATTATTTTGTTGAGTAAAACCCTTCCCACACTCTGCGCAATGATACGGTTTCTCTCCTGTGTGAATGCGCTGGTGTATTTGGAGACTATTTCGCCTGGTAAAACTCTTCCCACACTCTGTGCAGTAATAAGGTTTCCCTCCTGTGTAATTGTACTGTTCTTGTTGCAGAGTACTCTGGTGAGTCGGACTCTTTCCACCCTCGGACTCTTTTCCTGTATTTTGTTGCATTTGTCTGTGAGATGTGTCAGTATGAAGAGCAACACAAGATGTTTTCTGATTCCTGGACCTTTTGGACACCATATTTTCACACGTAATCCCTCCTAATACTAATTTTGCGGTGTATTTCCCTTGGAGTTGCTTGAGGTGAGAAGTGGACTCTTAGATGAAGAGATAACTTGAAAGAGGTGGTCAATCCTTTCTGGAAGGAAAAAAAAAGTACAATTCAATGTCACGTGCAACAAGTACTGAAACACAGTATGGTGATGGACTGAAGTATTCAAAAGTAGTCAAGTGAGGTTTACAGGACAAATTTAAACAACAAAGATTAAGCTTAATTATATAATTTTGTGCAATATAAACTGAGTATTACAATTATAAATTTATCTAATTCTCTGTTCTCTTGAAGATACAATAAAAATATAAAATTTACATTAAAAACACATCCAAAAGTTTACAATAAAACATATTTAAAACTTGCATAAGGAAACAAGACAAGCAAGAACAAATGAACAAAACAGATGAACATATGCATGTCAGGGAAAGAACAGTGGTTAGAGGTTATAAGCAGATTTGAAGAGATGGGTTTTGAGAAGAGACTTGAAAGTTCCCAGGTTGGTACATTGTCTGATGGGTTTTGTTAGGGAGTTCCAGAGGGATAGGGGAAGTTACAGAGTAGGCTCGATCACCCAAGGTTTGGTGCTTTGTCCTGAAAGGTGGATGTAGAAGGCTGGCATCTGCGGACCAAAGCTTACGAGAAGTAGAGTAGTTCAGAAAGGTAGGAGGGGGCCTAATTATGGAGAGCTTTGAAGGGGAGGAGGAGAATTTCGAGCTGTATGTGATGGGTAATATGAAGCCATTGGAGGTTTTGGAGAACGGGAATGGTACGATCTCGCAGTCAGATGTGTGTGAGAAACCATGCCACAGAATTCTGAATGTATTGTAATTTATTAAGCAATTTGGAGGGTAAACCATAAATGATGCTGTTGCAGTAGCTGAGTTGGGATGTGATGAAGGCATGAATTAGGGTTTCAGCAACAGAGAGGGAAAGTGCTGGGCGGAGGTGAACTATGTTCTTTAGATGGAAAAAAGTAGATTTGGTGGTGATGATGTGAGCTGCGAAGGACAAGCTGCTGTCAAAGGTGACTCCAAGGTTCTGGACGTGAGGGGATGAGGTCAGGATGAATTGATCAAGAGGTGGAAGTTGTGTGTGAGCTCGGTGAGGGATTTGGGTCCAATGATTATTATGCCTGTCTTGTTATAGTTTAGTAGAAGGAAGCTGACTTGCATCCAGGCTTTTATCTCTGTAAGGCAGTCGGTGAGAGTGGAGTGGGTTTGAAGAGTAATGGATTTAGTGGCGATGTAAATCTGAACATGGTCTGCACAAGAGTGGAAGCGGAGGTTGTGACAGTGAATGATGTTTCCAGGAGGAAGGATGTAAATGCTGAAGAGACAAGGCCCCAGCACTGAGCCTTGGGGGATGTCCTAGGACAAGGCAGCAGGAAGGTATGGGCAGTTGTTGAAATGGATGAACTGTTGTCTGTTTAGAAGGTAAGATTTTTGCCAGGAAAGAGCAGAGAGACGATTCTAGGCAGGAGAGGAGGATGGTGTGGTTAATATTGTTGAAGGCTGCAGTGAGGTCAAGGTGGATGAGAATGCTGAGATGTCCGGTGTCAGAAGAGAGTAGAATGTCGTTGGTGATTTTGAGGGGAAAACAAAAAAAGTTTAGTTGTTCAGAGCCCAGCTTTTAACTGTTTTCTTTTTCATTTGAACAAATTGTTGCAGTGACTGTCCAAGGCTGCACTTTTTAAGGAAAAATGTAATGTGGCTACATCATCACGAGGCAAAATACTGTCCCTTCTTAGTTAAGAGATCGGGCAGCTGGAATGGAGACAAAAATGAGGATGCTGTTCCGCTATCCTTGCAATGCCAAGGATAGCCCTTGACAAGCCACTACACCAACCCTTTTCATCATCAATACCAGGTCAGTATCCAACAAAATGGATAAGTTGTGACTAGACTGATAATCGCAGACACCCACTTGGGATAGCTGCATGATAATTATCACAGAAACTTGGTGTAGTCCAAGAGTCCTAGATGCAGCAAACAAGCTAGCAGGCCATGCAACACAGTGCAAACTATGGCAGTGACAGAATCAAGGACTCTGATAAGTGCCATGGAGGTAGCCTGTGAATATGTAAATAACTGGCACACAAACATCATCAATGCAAGGCCCTACTGCAGAGAGTGAGGACAGCTGAAAACACTCTCTCAAAGACATCAATACCACACGCTGCATCTGCAAAGCTACCAGCATTGTGGATGTCTTCACACAACCATCTCACACCATCTTTTCCTTTTCCTCCTCCTCCGCTTCTACAACACACAGGCCTTCACTGCGAAGGATGGGAAACAGTTTCTTCACCCAGGCCATCAGACTGATGAATCAGAACTGAATCACTAAAACTGTCCATACACACATATACATTCGATCATATACACCCCAACTACCACACCCTCAATATAAAACTCACAGTGGATACCATTTATTTATTATTTACTGCATGTTTTATTTTGTTGCAGCTTTTGATGCCAATAAGTAATTGTGCAATATCTCCAGCACCACCACACTGAACACAGGGGCCCCCCAGGGCAGCGCAATCAGCCCTCTTCTCTTCACGCTGCTGACCCACGACTGTACAGCAATGCACAGCTCGAACCACATCATCAAGTTTGCTGATGACA
>JBBIGA010071203.1:0-12016 GCA_037576975.1 Alestes dentex
ACACCCATCAGACTCTATAACTCCTCCCCATCACACACCCACCCATCAGACTCTATAACTCCTCCCCATCACACACCTACCCATCAGACTCTATAACTCCTCCCCATCACACACACACCTATCAGACTCTATAACTCCTCCCCATCACACACATATCCATCAGACTCTATAACTCCGCCCCCCTGTCACACACCAGCAATAATCTGTGCAATAACCTGCTTCAGTTTATTAAGTTTATTATTATGTGCATCTGGTTCTGACCTGCCCTCTAGTGGACATAACTTTTAAACCCTCCAGATACACAAAAGCTATGCAGACGAGCGTGTGAACACTGCTGCCCTCGTAGACACCATGTACACACACACACACACACACACATCAAGTGTATCACGGCCCTGTTTATGGTGAGAAGACAGCAGAAACAGATGGGAGAAGTGTCTGCTGTCATGGTTTGTTCAGTCTGAGTCACACCGTGGTGCGCTGCCCACACTGGTCATGTTAGTAACGCATCTTGCCGACACGTTGCGCTAATTTTGGAGGACACGCACAATCTTCGCCTCAAATGAATGCAGGATGTGCGGCACAGTTATCTAACAAAAGCATGCAGAGCGCAGCCCTAAGCGTGTTAGAGCAGAGAATAGTTTAGGGCAGTGGGTCTAAACCCCCTGGAGTGGACCACCTGCACAGTTTCGTCTCTTATCCGCTCTAATACCTGAAACCGTACCTTATCAACAACTCTGTCAGGTTAAAATGAACATCAACCCTTATTTACAGTTCTACGCATTGCTGTGTTTTGGTTTTGTTTTTTTTTTGCTTGTGTGCCGGTGTTCCAACTTCATGAATCTCTTCTTTGTATTGTGAATTGTCCTTGTATTCACTCCATTTGTGCTGCCTGACCACAGAGCAGCTGGATTAACATTATTCAATAATCAATCTGTCAGATGTAAAAAGTATGTAAAGATGGTGGTGTATCAGCTGTAATCTTGAATCACCATTATCTTGCAGTGCCTCGAAGAGGACCAAGATGGCGGCGCGCTAGGTCGCAGCGGCCACTCCGGGTCCAACACTTTGGTGCAAAAGTGTGTTTTTTCTAGACGTCGACTGTTGCTCTTGTGTTCTTTTTTTGAGCTCATTGTCCTGTTTGCTCTTGTAGTTTTGTGTTCTGTTCTGTTTCTTTTGTTGCGCCATGGTCCTGGAGGAATGTTGTTTCATTTTTACTATGTACTGTGTGTATATGGCAGAAATGACAAATAAAACCTATTGACTTGACTTGACTACATCAGCAGTTAGAACATGTTAGAATGTTCCTCACACACCGGTGTGACGCTAAGCTTTAACTGAAAGTCGTCAGGTGGTGCAACCATGTGATGCTACCCACTGAAAGGATCAAGCAGGATAACACTAACACTGTTGAGGCTTCTTTAGGGAACACCTGAGGTAAGGGATGTCCTGCAGTATTTGTCCGGTCCCGCAGTGCAAGCCTAGTCTCACAGTCCTGATCCAGTCCCACTTGTCCAGATCCAGTCCAACTGTCTAGGTCCAGTTCTACAGTCCAGATCCAGTCCCACAGGTCCAGGTCCAGTTCCACAGTCCAGGTCCAGTGCCACAGTTCAGGTCCAGTCTCACAGTCTTGGTCCAGCCCCACAGTCCAGGTCCAGTTCCACAGGTCCAGTGCCACAGTTCAGGTCCAGCGCCACAGTCCAGGTCCAGCGCCACAGTCCAGGTCCAGCGCCACAGTCCAGGTCCAGCGCCACAGTCCAGATATAGTTCCACAGTCCAGATATAGTTCCACAGTCCAGGTCCAGTCCCACAGTCCAGATTCAGTCCCACAGTCCAGATCCTGTTCCACAGTCCAGGTCCAGTTCCACAGTCCAGATCCAGTCCCACAGTCCAGGTCCTGTTCTACAGTCCAGGTCCAGTCCCACAGTCCAGGTCCAGTCCCACAGTCCAGGTCCAGTTCCACAGTCCAGATCCAGTCCCACAGTTCAGATCCAGTCCCACAGTCCAGGTCCTGTTCCACAATCCAGGTCCAGTACCACAGTCCAGGTCCAGTCCCACAGTCCAGGTCCTGTTCCACAGTCCAGGTCCAGCTGTACAGTCTAGGTCCAGTTCCACAGTCCAGGTCCAGTCTTACAGTCCAGGTCCAGTCCCACAGTCCAGATTCAGTCCCACAGGTCCACTCCCACAGATAAGAGTTGACATCATCCTTTACATTAGATATCAGACTGCTCATTAGAGGGGGTGTCTATTAAAAACACATGGGACACAAATGAATCACCAGGACATGAATTAGTTCTGAAAACAGGGCCGCTGCTGAATATTTCCCAGTCAGTCAGTCAGTGGGTGTGAAAACGGCGGAAAAGAGGAGGTAGGAGTTCGAGGGAACTGCCGTGAGGCATTTATGTCCAGTCTGATACATGATGTGTGTTCAGAATGAGAGTAGATCAAGTTACCTCCTGCAAAACGAATGAGCTCCAAGGTGCTGACATGTTTTTTTTTTTTTTTAATGCACCCGAAGCCAGGAACGAGGGATCTCAAAACAGGAAAGGAAAGGGTCGTGGAATGCTGTGAGTGAATAAAAACGATAAGACAGGAGTTTATAACTTTCACAGGAAATTGCTTTTGCCAACAACGGTTCAACAAATAGTAAACACAGTAAGAGAACAATTCATTCCAGGCAGTGTGTGCTAGCAAAAAGACGAACACATCTCTTTACATGACTAAAAATAAACCCTTAACAACATCATTACTAATCAGGAACGTGCAGAGACCTTAATAAATGATAGGCGCAGAAAGAGGGAGCTCCAATTAAGGAGGGGGGTGGGTTTGTGAACCAAAACTGTTAGGTTGGTCAGACTTCTTTGGGTGGAAGGTATTGGGTGGGGTGCATTGATGGGACGATGAAAACTTTGAGCTTGGATCTTTCCAAAAAGGGCACAATGCCCAGAAGTGCAAGTGTTTGTAGCTAAAGACCCCCCACCCACCCCCACCCAACATATGCCTGTTACTTCTAACCAGCTGTGGTCTTTACCAACATATAAACGCATTTCATGCTTGTCATTGATGTGTCTGGCTGTTAATAGGATTCTCTTCCTCTTTATTCCTTAGAACGGAGACAGCCAAAAGCACAAACAATGGTAAATTATCATCATACAGTAAAACAGTTCCTTATATGGAAGTTCTTCTGGTTTGTGTTGGTGCTCGAGGTGTCAGACGTCATGCTGAGCTTTGTTTGGTGTTCCTGTGTCACATAGAACCAAAGTTACTGTAATTTTAAAACAATAATACAAACAATAATAATACCCACAACTAGGGCTTTAAAAACAGCTTCCCACATAAAGAACATAAAGAACAAAAATGAATAAATTTCTTTTATTTTAGGTTTTAGAAACAAACAGAAAAAACCACAAGATCTTTGAACCCAGAGAACTTTCATGATAGTCTCCGCCCACAAGTGGGAGGGGAAACCCCACAGAGGGAGGGGCTCCGGAGAGCGGCCGAGTGGCGGCGCGCCGAGTGAAAGAGCAGCAAACAGCGAGCGTGTAGGAGAACAAACGCCAGTTCTAGACTGTTTACACTGTTTATATTTACTGAAATCAGAGTTTACTGATACACTCTGAGTTCTGAGGGTAAACACCGGTTCTAGACTGTTTTACACTGTTTATAATTACTGAAATCAGAGTTTACAGACACACTCTGAGTTCTGAGGGTTAAAGTGAAATACAGATCGTAATGTGAATGGAATAAACAGACAGAGAGGTGTTATACAGTTGGACGGCCACTGTGCCATCAATGCAGGCCATATATTTCCTTCACCAGAGAGCTTAAAAGAAGCTCTGGTGTTATTCTGTGGCTGCAGTTCATGATGAGAGCATATGAAAAATGGATTTGTGAGACAGAGGGAAAAACACACTCATGTATTCTGGTTTTACACTGAAGGGCAGATCCTGTTGGGCTCATATGGCTGCCTTGTTTTGAAAAAGTGTTTGTATGTTCTTTTGGAGGTCGTCCTTGTGCTCTTGGATGTTTGGACCCAAAGCATAAATGATCTGTGCTGGCATGTTTGATGGTTTTCCAAAATCCAATTTGTCCTTCATCATCTTCTAAAACATCCCGCTGACCTTTCTGCCCCCCCCATCCAACTCCATCTTTCAGGAATGGGATCATAAGCACTTTCCAGTAACCCATCACAAACCCACAAAAAATTGTTTTCAGATGGAAACAGAGATGGAAGAGGGGCTCCATTGTTGCCTTTCGAAGACAATGATTCTCTCTTTTGCACCGGAGTTGCTTCGGGTTTGTCAGATTTAATATACAGGAACACAACTAGTTCGCTTCCACAAAAAAACCCAGACAAAACGCTGCAAGGCCTTTTGAAAGCTGGTGGAAATGAAAACGGCCCCATCTGAGGCTTTGAAGCTGCGTTGTACATTCTGACCCAGCGCTTAAAGCTCCACTCGGGACAGTTTGGGCGCCGATTCTTTTTCGAGGCTTTTGAAGTTGCTGTAGGCCCAATGAGGGTTTTCATGTTTTCTGCATGGAATCAGTCGCAGAAACGATGCTGACTTTGATTTGTTCATTCCGAACAGACCGTAGCATAGCTTTTATTTATCCAGAAGTTGTTTCGATGCCCAGTATTTTCACAGTAGGGTTGTTTTAAAGACAGTGGTTCAGTGATTGAGTGGGTCGGCATCAATCAGTTTGCATGTGATTTAGCGCTAAAACATGTAGAACAAGTGTTTTGCCTTCAGCCCTTTTCACAGTTATAAACTGCAGCCTCCGCCTGTTTTGGCCGTCCATCAGTTGGACTGTGTATTGCTTTCATGATGAAAATGAGCAGGATTTACAGAAAACAGACTTTTATTGGACTTTTATCTTCGTAGATGAGAAAGTCAGCATTCATAAACTTGATTTTATTGTGCCTAAATGCTGTTTTTACTGAGGCAGTACATTATTTTCTGACATAAAGAAAGCTGCAGTTGTCCATTTAATCGCAGAATCCCTCCATTCCACTTTCACCACTCATTGCTCGCTAGCAGCTCAACATAGAGCCACAACATAAAACACAAAAAGAGTGTTCTGAAAAATATCTTAGTTCTGAAAAATATCTTAGAGACACGTTCTGACTTGTATTTCTTTATAGTGACAGTGAATGGAATCAGGGGTCTGGTCTACGACACAAATATAACCGTTTCATTTACTACCCAAACTCACCCAGCCCATGTCTTTCAGGTGTTTGTAAGGAATTTTATGATGCTACAATAGCGGCAAATCTGAACTAAATCTTTTTTTTGGGGGGTGGATAGTTTGCCTCACAATGCCCTGCATGAACCACTCCACTATAAATGGAATTGTAAAAATATGTGTTTAAAACTTTTTCATTAGACCTTTTTCATTAGACATAGGCCACGCTCAAATTTGCACACAAATCATAGCTGTTTTAGAAAAAAAAAAAAACAACTCTGGCGAGATGAAATAGAAACGAGGCTGCCTCTCTCCAAACAGTACTGAAGAATTACTCACCATCAAAGGAAACATGAATGGAGCTATTAGAGGAGAATTTAATGTCATCAACCAAGTAAGAGGAGAAGATGGACGTTTCAACAAGACAATGACCCCAAACATACAGCCGGAATAACTCAAGTCTGGTTTCTATAAGTGGTGGAGCTGCTTGCATGACTTTGCCAAATTCCTGACTGGAACACTGCTGAAAATATATAGAGGTTTTGAAATCCAACAGAAAGACCCTTGTAACTGTGTTATTCATTTTTGGTGTATGAATACATTTTTCACTTTCAGTTTTGTTTTTTAATCCCTATTGTATGTAACTTCTCCCTTCCTGGGCCTGTACCAGGACAGATGTTTACTATTGTCCTGCTCTAGACACAAAAACAAAAGGATACCCTCAAGCTGACAGATTTCAGAAAAGCTAAAACTTCATCCATGCAGACAGCTCACACTACTGCATTCACACTTCATTACACACGTCATCACACTACACTTTGGTGGACTACTTAAATGTACATCTAAGTAGCTTCAGTCCTGGAGGATCTGTGGAGATTCAACACAACACATTCCTGCATGTTTCTCTCACTGTTGACTGGAATCGACCCTTCGTTGTGAATAAAGATCAATTCACAGAGTGATGACCCTGTCATGAGCTTCTCCCTTTCATTCTGGGGTTTAATCTTCCCCTCTCCATCTCCTGACAGACGCATTAAAGTAACATTAAGTGAAGAGGCTGGATCTATTCAGAAGTTTCTGTTTTTAATTCATGGCAACTTTTATGTTACTTTAGCATCATTAAATTACACTAAATCCAGTGAGTTTACAAAGAAAGTCTCTGATCACCAGCCAAGATTATTGCGTCTGATGTTCAGTTTGTAATACAGACCTCCTCGCTGTTTAATCCACTTCTTATCACCTCTCCTCTTGCATCTTCAGAATAGGACGTGTGAACAATGTCATTGCTCGCTCCAAACTCATGAGATATGAGGTATCCAATTTATATTCCCTGCTGTGTTTAGAGGTTTGGAGAGTCTCCCCATGCTCAAATAGTTACAGGCTGCTGAGATACTATTGGTTGGAAGGGTGTTAAGGTGGGTTTTATCGGAAGGGGTGGGGGCGGACGGCCCAAGCAATGACCATCACATTCCTTGGCCACTCACAAACAACCCTTTGGTGTAATGATGTAATCGGCAATCACATTACTCACAGGTGTGAATAATTTCCTTCAAACGTCACTCTGGGCGATTACCTATTTCGCCTATATGGACCCCACCTTCACCCCCCACCCCTACCCCTCCCTCGGCCTAGGGAGCAGTTTACATGACAAGGCCATGTGCTTCTGTTTGTATTTTCCTCACCATGCTTTTCCAAGCTCCAGCCCATCACCTGATACTCATCAGGAGGTCCACCTGTCCCAAATTTGAGCACTGAGCATCACTCCAGTACCCACACCATTGCTTTTCAGTCTGGTGGTTTGTGACTGTGAGAGGGTGGAGCCAGGGCAGAGCTGGCAGAGCCAATCCCAGATCAGAGAGTCCCTGTTTTTGTTAGTTCATATGGTGTCATGGTTCTTTCTTCTGGGAAAGCCACCACAAAAGTGGCTGAATACTTGTTTCCACTCACTGTAATTATACATGCATTAAAAAAAATCTCTTTAGTAGTAGAGTTTGCCCCTCCCAAACTACTTCTACTTTTCTGGGAAGGCTTTACGCTACATTTTGGAACATTGCTGTAAGGATCTGATTGCAGCCACGAGAGCATTAGTGAGATCAGGTACTTAGGTTGAATGATTCATTCTGGGTAGCAAACTCCACTCCAACTCAATCCAGAGGTGTTGGATGGAGCTCCATCACTCCAGAGGCCCCACAGCTGAATGCTGGGGGGCTTTACACCCATCCAGCCAAAGCTTATATGGCTTATACGGCTTTTATGGCTTAAATGCGTCCCATTCTTTTTTCCAATGCTACTCTGAGGAGAATATACAAACTGTGTTTCACATGAGGCAGATTTACAAAAAAAAGCTGTTGTGTATACATCACTGCCATATTCTGCATAATTGTCTTCATGTGTGGCCTCCATGGAGCCCAACACCGGTGTATTGCAGGATACTCTCTGCATGACTTCCCACGGATTCAGCCCACTGACCTTTACCAGATATACTACACTATAATGGGCCAAAATGTCTCACACATGTTAGTCATCGTCTTCCCCGAAACCCGTTTACTCCCATAATTAAATGTTTTCATTTCTCAGAGTGAGTCATTGGGCTGGGCCTGCGCTCAGATCAGCCCTTGAAACTCCGCCATCCTGGATTTGGAGGGCTCCGAGGACATTAGCAGGTCTGACGTTGAGCTCATGTCGATGCAATGGTTTGGCCAAACATCTAATTTTGACAGTTTTCCTCCCCCCACATGTGGTCCATCAGCCAAGACATGTTTGGTGTCTGGCATTTAGCCGCTTTAGTTCTGGTATTCCAAGGCTAATGTAAAGTCAGGGAAGCTACTAACTGCATGCCTAACTCGTCACGCACATCAGGAGCTCACACACTGTAGCCTTACACATCTCCCAACTGCGGTACTGAAATCAGCTGGATGGGGGCCTACTGGTCACATTTAAACCTCAGAACTCAGAGTGTACCAGTGAACTCTGATTTCAGTAAATATAAACGGTGTAAAACAGTCATGGGGTGGTGGTAGCTCAGGTAGGATACTTGCCTCTGGACCAAGAGGTCATGGGTTCAAATCCTACCTTTAGCACACCACCACTGGGTTCCTGAGCAGGACCCCCAAGTTGCTCCAGGGATAAAAAGCGCCTGCTAAATGCCATTAATGTAAATGTCTAGAACCGGTGTTTACCCTCAGAACTCAGTGTCTCAGTAAATATAAATGGTGTAAAACAGTCTAGAACTGGTGTTTACTGATCTGTGCTGCTTGTGTTCTATGGGCTAAATATTCCAATAAAAAATATTTTTCCTGGATGTGTTTTCCAAGCAGTTCCAGGCTCCAGATATCCTGTACAGTGGCTACAGCATCACCACTTGCTTGGCACTGACATAATACTACACATTCAGTAATAGAAATTTGGACTTCTGAAGTAAATAAACCATTTCTGCATTACACATTGCCCTACACTGACACACTAACAATCTGACTGCATTTGACACAACCATATTTAAAGTTCATATTTGTGAGCCTAATTTAAAGTTTACTTTTAAATCAAGCATGTCTCAGCCAATCAGATTTTAGAATTGTATCTACCAGCGCCAACCAGTACTGATGTTGCATTCTTGGGCTCACCACAATGTTATACATACTAATAAAGTTTCAAACAACTCTTGAACACACTCTGTGGGAAGATGGAACTGGATCTTAAATCACATGGAATCACAGACAGGTTGTGTGACTCTTCAGCTCGGTCATTAATCAGCCCAAACCAGTGAATATTCTTCTCACAACCTGTCGGTTCTGTTGTTCCTGGGTCCAGAATAATCAGCTTCCAGTCATTTTTTAACAGTGAGTGAAACGTGCTGAAGCCAAAAGATTAAACCTCGTTTCAATGCCTTTTTTGAGAGAGAAGGAGGGTCCCATTCATACCAGCCGCCCCTGCTGAGTGGAGTTATTACATGATCTCACACAGACCAGCATGTGGTTTCTGAAGCTGTATGACCCTCAGTTACTTATTTAAATTGGACAAAATGTTGTATAGCAGCAGCAGCAGCTAAATAACCTCATTCATAACTGTGAGTCACGCAATGTCAGAAGCCGCAAATGCAAGTCTACTGGGGATGTTCAGTAATCTCTAATAGACTTTTGCAGTTTATGAAACTGCATGACCCACAGTCCTAAAAAAAAAAAAAAAAAAAAAAAACGTGGACAAAAAATTGCACAGCAGTAGCAGCAGCCAAATAGCCTCGTCCATAAGAATGAGTGTCAGGAACGGTGTCAGGAACTGCATATGCAAGTTTATTAGAGATTACTGAACTCTTTGAGAGAAGAGATGTTCAGAAATGTCTAATAGACTTGCATACGCAGATGCTATATATGACCCACCTATAAATATGTAAAAATGTAAAAAGGATGGTTTAGCTGTATTAGCAGCCAAATAGTCTCAAGTAGTCATTAACAGTGAGTCATACAGTGTCAGAAACCGCATGAAGTCTTGTAGAGATAACTGAACATCACACATGTTGTGTGTATAATAGATTTGCTTATGCAGTTTCTGACAGTGTGTGACCCAGTAACCTATTAAAAATGGACAAAATGTTGTATAGCAGAGCAGCAGCCAATAGCCTCGTCCCTAACAGTGAGTCATATAGTTTCAGAAACTGCATATGCAAGTCTACTGGAGATTACTTGACATGCTTTGAGTGTGGAGATGTTCAGTAATCTATAATTGACTTGCATATGCAGTTTTTGAAGCTGTATTACTTACAGCTTCCTATTAAATTAAATTTTGTTCCTATTGGACAAAAGATTGTTCAGCAGTAGCAGGAGCCAAATAGGCTCATCCATAACAGTAAGTCATACAGAGTCAGAAACCGCATAAGCAGGTCTAGTAGAGAACATTTCCACATGCTTTGAGTGTGGAGATGTTTACTAACCTCTAATAGACTTACATATGCAGTTTCTGACACTGTATGACACTCAGTCACATATAAAAAAGGACAAAAGATAGTTTAACAGCAGCAGCAGCCAAATAGCCTCGTCCATAACAGTCATACGGTGTCAGAAACTGTACATGCAAGTCTGCTAGAGATTACCAAACATCTCCACTTCCTTTCAGTGTGGAGATGTAAAGTATTCTCTAATAGACTTGCATATTCAGTTTCTTCCACACTCTTTAAGCATGGAGACGTTCAGTAATCTCTAACAGACTTGCTTGTGCGGTTTAGGAAGCTGCATGACCCCCAGTCAGCTGTATAAATGGACTAAAGATTGTTTAGCAGTAGCAGCAGCCAAATAGTCTCATCCATAACAGTGAATCACAGAGTGTCAGAAACCGCACATCCAAGTCTATTAGAGATTACTGAACATCACATACCTTCAGTGTGGAGATGTTCAATAATCTCTTCTAGACTTGCGTATGCGGTTTCTTCCACACATTTGGACTCTTTAACTCTAGACACCAAACCGGTCTTGGCTGACTGACTATGTGGGGAATTTTTTTGTTTTGTTTTAAGAACCGTTTAAGGCCCAGTTAAGCCATGAAGTCTACGTAGACCAGTTTGCACCTCCACCAGAGCTCCAACATCCAGAAAGGTCAAGATTTAGCGCACAAGACCAAGTCCTCGTTTCCAGTCTATTACTAAAGCTGGTAGTTTTTTCCTCTAGCAGATCCTGATTTTGTTTGTCTCAGGCCTTCCTCCGGCACGTTCGAGCATTTTAGCACTCGCAGCAGCGGTAAAGAATACGCAACAACAGCAATCCAACTAATTTGTGAGTGATTTATGGACAAAGCTGTGAAATATGACTTTAATAATGGCTACAAATGGCTCCGCCGCTGTCTGTTGGAGAAAAGGCCGCAGCGCGCTGGAAAAGGCCGAATATCTTGGCAGTGCAGTTGTTATTAATGAAATGTGAAAACGGCTTGCGGTGCGCCTGTTATGGTTATTGCAGACTAAACTGTTGATTAAGTCTCTGTCCCGTGGTTTGGGTGTAATTGAGTTGAGGACACTTTCATGCAGCTCTTTAAAGTGTCAGACTGTGGGATCAGCGTGGTGCCAGAGATCCAAACCTACTGCTGCTGACCCACATTTACACGCCCGCGTGTGCGTCTCGCCCCTGCGTAATTGCCTGATTTTTTACTGTAGACGCTTTAAGGAAAACCGGCTCTGCTATATTTGGTGATTTTACTGCTCAGCAAATTGAAAATGAATTGGATGACATCATTAGGAGGCAAAATGTTAACGACTTCTTGTCTCGTAGCCGTGCAGCATAACACAAATCCACAGATTCAAAGCAACAGTTCAGCCAAAAGTCTTTCAAATTCTGCTTCATTAGTCCAGAACTGGAGCAAAGAAGCAAAGAAGCGAACAAACACTAGAAGTCGATAGCCACCCACGTCATTCCTGTCAATTAATCCCCAAAACTCCACTCAGCTCTTCATTAAGGTGATTCAGTCTTGTGGATGTGGTTTAGGACACAGTATGACTTACTGTCAGCTGTTAAAATGAACAAACCGCGGCACCAGGCAGCTGCTTCAGGAAACACAAGAGCTGGTGTTCACAAAACATACGGACTGATCTCAGATCAGATTCTTCTGTATTTATGATGGTCATTGCTATAAAAACTAGACTCCTATTCCTGAGGCGCTGTATGAAAACACATCTTCTTGTAAAAAGGCTGCCTGCAGTGTAAAGTTTGGTTCATTTTATAGCTCACAGCAAGTCACACTGTGTCTTAATGAAAAGTGCACAGTCTAGAACCGGCGACTACCCTCAGAACTCAGAGTGTATCAGTAAACTCTGATTTCAGTAAATATAAACGGTGTAAAACAGTCTAGAACCGGT
>JBBIGA010071224.1:0-12016 GCA_037576975.1 Alestes dentex
GACACAAATGGTAGTTTGGAATAAGTTATTGCACTATTAGAAAATCAGTAGTAATTAAGTACTATTAAGTAATATTAGGTAATCAAAAGTAGGGAGACAGCATGAGGGACCAAAAGTATAAGATCAGAGTAACCTACGATGCCTCTTGAGGCAACCACTGCCTTTTCTGCAGCTGCTACGGCTCTCAAACAGAGAGGAAGACCTGCTGCCACTGGATCGAGTTTTCCTGAGAAATATGGTCTCAGCTTGTCCCCGTGCTTTTGTAAGAGAACAGATGTCATGCAACCTTTCTTTTCATCTACAGTTTGCACAAAGGGCTTTGTGGGATCTGGTCATCCCAAAGTGGGTGTACTTTGTAAAGTTTGCTTTAGTTGTAGGAAGGCGTTTTCTGCTTCCTTTGTCCACTGTACGCGTGATGTGGCTGTGAGGCCTGGCGCATGTGCCAATTCGCGCAAAAGGTGCCTCCATTTCTGAATAGTTGACAATAAACGTCCTACAGTAGGAACATTCTTCTAAAAATGACAACGCTTGTTTTTTTGTGATTGGTTTTGGATTGCAGAGACTCTGTCTGTGGAGAGGCGCTTGCCTTCTCCTGTGATGTCATGACCCGGAAAATGAACTTCTTGTTTAGCGAATTGTAGCTTAGACTAGCTTGCCTTGTGACCCTCTTTAGTGAGGTGCTGCAACAATGTCCCAGTGTCGCTTTCACATTGTTCTTTGGTAGGTGAGCAGATCATCAAATCATCTACATATTGCAACAAAGCGGAGCCGGGAGTGAGAACTAGTGGTGCAAGGCTGTCACGTAGCTTCTGATTATAGATGGCAGGTGACTTGCAATAGCCTTGACACAGACGCGTGAATGTATATGGTTTGCCATCAAACTGAAAAGCGAACCAAAATTGACTGTCCTTGTGGACAGGAACGCTGAAAAATGCATTAGCTAGATCAATTACAGAAAACCATTTGCTCCCTGGGGGCACCTGGCCAAGGGTTTTCAGGCCTTTTTTTACTGGAAATATAGGTGTGCGCACTGGTGAGTCCGGGCAAGGGACAATTACTCCTGCCTGTGATAAAGAGTTAAACACTGGCCTGATGCCTTCAATTGCCTCAGTTTTCAAAGGATATTGTATCTGCCTTGGTCTAAAATCAGATTTGGGGGTGATCACCACTGGTTCAGCGCCTCGAATCAAACCCCTTTGCCCACACCTCACTTGGGACCTCCTTTAATCTCGGATGGATTTCTGCTGGGGAGGGGTCACCTGTGAGAGAGGGAAACAAAAATCTCCTGCCAGAGCTAAAGTTCTTGGAAGGATCTTTATCCCTGGTCAGGGTCACGCTGCGCTGTACATGCACTCATATTGGCAAATGTGACTTAAAGACATCCAACTGATCATGATATCGGACGTTTGGGTCTGCAGTGGGTGTCCAGCCTGCTCTTTTAGAGGAGCACCTAGTCATCCACGGACCAACGTCTTTCCAGGCTCCATCCTCTGGCTTTGCCAGTGAAACGTGTGGAACGGAGTCTGAAACATCAAAATAATCAGATTGTTCATTTTGGAGAGTCACCTGAAAAGCACAATGATTTTTTGACCAGTATCGTGTTTGCAGAGATAAACGCTTTCTGTTAATGTCTTTAAACCATTTTTGTTCAAACTTTTTATCTTGTCCCTTGCTGATGTGCGTAGTGCATTGCAATGCATCCTTGGACATGAAACTGGTACCGGTTGAGCTAGTCTTATCTTGTGCTAATGCTGCCAAGTGCTCTGTGACCTTGGTTAGTTGATCGGGACAAAGCCTCCATTCATACACATACAGGGGCTGCTCAGGACTGTATTTCACAAATTGCGGTTCGCTTAGAGTCACAGTAATTCCTTCAGTAGTTGAGGAGAGGTTTAAATGCAATTTACACATTAAATCTCTCCCCAAGAGGTTAACAGGTCATGTATGGGAAATTAAAAACTGATGTGTGACTCTCAAACCATGTTCACTGGTACAGCTGAAAATTTTTCTACTGCCTCATGGCCAGAAGCACTCACTGTACACAATGTTTGGGAAGTCAATTTTGGAGCAGTTTGTAATACTCCCTGTTGTATTACTGAACGCGTAGCTCCCGAATAAACTAAGAATTCAACCTTTTCTCCATTACTAATAATGGGATTGTTGGAAGTTGCTGGTAGGGTGTCTGAGCATATTTAAGAAACAAACTGTTTTCCTCTAGTTGTCTTTCACTTTACTCACATTCACTTTTCCCTTTAGTCTCACTTGCTCTGACTGGCCCTTGGGGTATATATTTCTGTCTTGTGTTGTTGTGCTCAATTGTTGTTGTGCTCAATTGTTGCTGTCTTGTGTTGTTGTGCTCTGGATCCTTCTGTAATTTAGAACACTGAGAAACAGTTGAGGTTTTCCCTGCCTGACCTTTGTCTCTACGATGTGCCTCGAGTAACCATTCCCCATGGACCCTCCAATTTGCAGAAAATTTATCACCACTTGCAGTTTTTTCCTTCTTTATCAACATGCCCTTGAGCTGTTCTGTCTGATGCTAAAACTCCCCTTTGTTGGAAAACCACATTCATCCACCCAGATATCAAACTGAGCTATGCTATTTTCACCATAGTTTGTCTTCATAAATGCAATATTAGGACCTGCATAACTACAGCGTGTTTGTCACTTCTGGTGGAATTTCACTCTGAACTGAGCTTTCTAGCTTCTCTGATTTGCTATGACTTTTCTCCATTTTTACTGAAACAAAGGAAAACAAAATAATTTTTCGAAAACAAACCAAATAACTCTTCTGAAGAACAAGAAAGATTCTGAAAACAAGAGTGATTCCTTTTCTTCCTCACCTCCCCCCCTTTTTCCTTCTGTGCCTTTCGCTGTCAGATAAAAGGGAAGAAAAAAGCACTCACAAGAGCATGAGGCCACACAGACAAAAAAATGTTAGAAAAATCTGTGGAGATTCTGGAGGGACGACACTTGTTCAAAACTCTGTTCTTTGTTGAATACAATTTGGAAGGGAAGGAGAATTTCACTCACGCACCAACACCGCTAAAATTGCACTCGAGGGACTTCTGTGGCACGAACGCCCCGCGAACCCTTCGACTCTGACCTACCCACTTAAGAGTATGTCCCTTGATGAAATCAGGCCGCTCTGTTCCCGAAACAGAGAGAGTAGTTCGCTGTTCGCCCACACCCCGTTAACACACGTCTGTGAACAATCTTAATTTTTCTCTTGGAATTAAGAAACCACAGTCTATCTACCGTCATAGATAGTGAAACGCCTAATACAGTTTGGAATCGTGCAACCCCGCATACCCCTCTGTACAGCTGTTGGTGTCTGCTTGTCTTTCAACCTTCCCAAAGCTTCACACTATAATTACTTGCATAGATCACTGACAAAGATGAAGATTAAACTCACTTTAGTGGTGATTCGGTTCGGCCACTGCACTCAGCGGAGCCGGCGGAGGGGGAGATCTGTCCGTCTCTCAACGAGGAGGTTTTTCTAGGATGAAGCCGTTTTTTGTCCTCAGAGTCCCCCATCCACAGCCCACGCAGAGATGAGTGGCCCCACGTTGGGCGCCAGAATTGTCACGGCAATTTTCTGTTGAATCACACACCAAAGCGTAAAGTCCTTCAAGAATCTCCTTTATTAGTAATTTAGTAATAAGACAATAAATGAAAGTAGTAAAGAAAAAATGTCTCTCTCTTCTGCTGAGCAAATCCTAAGGTCTGTCCCTTATAAAGTAGGGGAGGTGCGGATCCCAGCGCCTTCTCTCTCAGGCTGCGAGTTAGTTACTTAGTATTTATGTTCTTCAGTCACATGAATACCAGAAGAATGACTAGAGACATGAACACAACCAGTGTCCCCAAGAGAGGATGATTAACGTAAAGGGATATACATATGAAGGTCTGAAACTAGTACAATATGAATCATATGAGAAGTACATGTTTACCATAAGTTTACCAATACAGCATGAGGTCAATATAAGTTCAACAGAAGTCCAATCATTTGTTCAAAATGCATATTAGTTTAAAATTTCCAATACAGAATGTTTACACTCGGTAGAAGAATTTATTACTGTTTTTTGTTTTTTTTTTTTTAACTTTTTGTATGATTTGCTGTGTTCTATACTGGAATGGGGTCCATGTGAAGTACTTTGAGCTGCACTCTGATCCATGGAATCTGCTGTATAAATAAAGTTATTATTACTTGTCTAAAATATTTTAGGTTAATGTGTCCATTTTTAGGTTAATGATCCTGTTGATGTACAGAATCACACATATATAGTTAGAATCAGACGACATTGAACTAAACGGCATGTATATTTATATTACTGTATGTGAAAGTATTTTTGAGAAATTGCATGCACAGAAAAGCTAAAAATAAGAAAGTACAATATTGTAATATTTTATGCCCTGTAATCCTCACACTGTTTATCTGATATATTGCAATTCTCACACGGAGCTTCACCGCTCGCTCAAATCAAAAGTTCCCTTCCAGTGCAGCAGTGAAAAAGGTCCCCCTTAAACAGTTTCCAGCTGCGGTACTTTCTGAATGTTGTTCAGGCCATTTAAACCGGTACTGCGGTATAAGAAAAGATCATAACTATAATAATAAACAGTTTTTGGTATGAACCAGTTTACCGCCCAGCACTACTAACACCTGTCCACCACCAAAAGTGACTACAGTGGGCATGTGAGCAACAGAACTGGAAGCGATGGCACCAGAATGCATTATGGGAAGAAGGCAGGTCAGCATAGGTAGTGTGATGCTCTGGGAAATGGTCTGCTGGCAAAGCCTGGGCGCTAGTATTCAAGTGGAGGGTAATGTGCCCTGACACACTGCAAGAAAATGTTCAACAAGGGTTTGATGAACATGACAAATAGGCCCCATGGTGGCACAGTGGTAGCAGGGGTAGCACTGTTGTCACACACCTCCGGGGTTGGGGGTTTGAATCCAAGTCCTGGCCTTGTGTGTGTGGGGTTTGCATGTTCTCCTCGTGGTGGTGTGTTTCCCCACGGGGCCTCCAGTTCCTCCCACAGTCCAAAGACATGTGTGTCAAGTGAACTGGAGATTCTAAATTGACTGTAGGTGAGTGTGCGCGCATGTGATTTGCGATGGACTGGGCCCCATCCGGGGTGAGTCCCTGCCTCATGCACGTAGACCGTGGAATAGGCTCCGGGTACCCGCGACCCTATTAAGGATTATGTCGTTACAGAAAATGTATATGTACACTGTGTGTGTGTGTACATATGTACACTGTATGTCCAGGACTGATACTCTATTTTTCATTGCTTTCTTTCACTGCACATGTAATGTGTGTCACTGTTTATATCTTTCAGAAAATTCAACCGTATTTGTAGATGCATTACCAACACCGTCTACAGACCTGCAGGGTAAAATTTTTGTTCTTCATTTGCTTTCTCCATCAAAGTAAGGCCCTATTACTTACACTCTAACATAATTAAATATTATTAATAGCATCAATAAAGTATAGAGTTAGTGTATAACTAGTCTATACAGTAAACCCCCGACATTCGCGGGGGTTACCTTCCAAGAGCACATTCCAGTAGTGAAAAAACATGAATTTGTGATGTGGAAAAAAAAGTATAAAAATACAGGGCTTCAAGAAGAACAAAATGAAAAACACAAGAACACTCAGAGGAACTCTCGAGATAGAGCGACGCGGAAAACTACAGGAATGTTGGATTGCAGCTGCCAGAGATGTGTCACAGGGCAGCAGCCAATCAGCAGCACAGAGAAATGATTAACGTTCTTATATTGGCTATTTCTCTTGACAGTACCAAAAATACATACATTTATATTTTATATAGAAATGCACCTGTTTTACTTATGTTACAGAATTACAAAATAATATTTTTCTTAATAATTTAACACTAAAATGTAGAGAATATCTGTGGTTTCCACGAATTTGTGGGAGTTTCCGCGAACAGTTATTAGTTAGGTTCTAAGAAAAAAATCTGTGAATGACTGAAGCCACGGCTGCTGATCCCTGAATAAGCGGGGGTTTAGTGGATATCTTTTTAGGTTACAGCGAAGTCTTCTTTTCCTCTTTCTGTTGTCTGTGAGTCAGTTTCATATCAGCCTGAGAAGGAGAGAAGTGCACAGTGGAGACTTGATAGGATCAAAAATCATTACGTATAGTTTTTCACACTGGGTTACTCTCTTTGTCCCTTTTACTCAAACAAGAGAAATTTCATATTATTACTGTGCTGAACCTTCCCACACATTCCAGCTGTTTGAAATGTCCATTTGTGAAACCGTACCTTCAGTGACTTTCTTTTTGAGTAGACCTTCCTGTTTATGGAGGCATGCTTGGTCTGTTGCTGTGCTGCGCTGTTGTGGCCCTCCTTGTTTCCTACAAGAAACGGTCCAACACACACAATACATGTAAGTCCAGATGTATGTTTAGAAATAAGCTTTCATTTCACATTTACCATCAGTTTATTACTGACCATTCAGGAGAGTCTCTGGATCTTTGAAGGACAAAAAATATGGCTGGCAATGGCACAAGTTTATTTGCTTGTCTGTGCATTTTACATATTTATTTTTTCCTGTTATTTAGCTTTGAAACCACTTGCCCCAGAAAATCACACTTCAGATTCACCATCTGATCAGGTACATTCTTGATAATTTAAAGTGAAGAGCTAGCGGAAGATGTCTCAACATCACACTAAATAGTTTCTAAATTACACCTTTACTTCAGGGTTTACTTTCAGGGTTTAGCAAGCCTTTACTAACCACTGCTGTGTCCTGCACTACAGATTTTCAACATGACTGAAATATAACTGTTAGATTTGTTTTCTTCTTCACAGAAGGAGCTTAAAATCTTTTTTCAATGTATCAAATGTCAGACAAATAAGACGCTGTGTGTCACTCTGATCATCCTTAAATCATCTCAGCCTTAAACTTTTTTCTTTCTCTCTCAAGGAGGACACAACTATGACGAGATTTCGGCTATTTACAGTTTAGCTGGTCCAGCAATCATTGAAGACTCTCCAGAAGTCTACAGTGTCGCTCAGTCGGCTCCTTCAGCCGAGGGAGTCTCCTCTGTATATTCTCTCTCAGTTCCACACTGAAGAGGAGACCAGGTCACCTGATGCAACAACTCAGTAACTGACAAACCAGTTTGTGCAGTTCAAGGGTGTTAAAAAGTCAGGAGGAAAAGTGTGCAGAGCTCCAGGTTCAGCTTTGGAAGGTTAAGGTTAATCTCCCAAGTTAAGCTTTGGGAGAGACTGCTTTGAAATTTGGCACAAAGTAAATGAAAGACCATTTTGAGAACAAAGTTGAGCTTAGTTCAGCTGTACATTTGCTCTGTGCGCTTTTTTTCCTTCTGAAAAATACTTATGTGCTTAGCTGATACATTTTCATTGGCTTCAAAGCACTGCAGCTATAAAGAGCTACTGAACACTTTTACAGTGAACTGTTGTTTCTGAAGCTGAAATTCCCTCTGTCTAGTACTTTATGTTTCTTTGTGAACTGGCTTGTGCATCAGAATACCAGCACAGAGAGACATTTTTAGCACTAGAAACTAGACACAGGATGTACCAGACAAAGGATGTCTGGCAGAAAGAGAGTTGCATTGCACATTATTTTTATTCTGTCCATGAACTGGGTTTGGTCAAACAGGGTAGAAAAGAATATAGCAGCTTCAGTGCACATAATGTGCTTCATATACAGCTGTTCCAAATGTAATTTACCTTCATGTAACCCTTGCAAACATTAGTCATGATTAGAGCACATGATGTGAACAGGGTGTAAAAAAAAAAAAAAGACTTGCTAAACTGTTACTGTGTTTGTTAAAAGTACAGTGTTAAGTGTAAAATTTAAGTGTGTATTTTATTTGAAGAGTTTTATTTTCATTGTGGAACTGCCACATTTCTTGAGTGTATTAAATTAGTTTCAAACAAAGAGGGAAGCAGAGTGCTTTGCTAGAAACTCTTCTGGGCTTACATCACTGACTCTTTCCTCCGTTTTATTGTGAGGAAACACAAGTGATTAGTAGTGTCACCAGGTGGGGGGCACCTTTGCTACCACCTCTTAAACACCGCCCCCCCCCCAATATGCCAGGACACACTAATATGATTAAAAGAGTATTATTCAGTTCTTTATCAAATAAAAACAGTCTTTAAGGGCAGGAGATAAAAATCCAAATACAAAATCCAAAAACACAGTCCACTTCGTCAATAGCAGCTGGCAGGGGACAACTATAGCCACTCATGTAATTTCAGATGCCGTTAGAGGAAAGCTTAATATAAATTCCACACATCAAACCATAAGCACACGTTTAAAAAAAAAAAAAAGAAGAGTGAGCACTTCAGACAATAAACACTTGGTAAATAGTCACTCCAAAAAAAAAAAAACCCCACACAAATCTTCCTTATAAATAACAAAAAAACAAACAAACAAACAAAAAAAACACCCTCTACTCCATGGGGCAAATTAGCAGGACACAAGAACAGGAAGTGAAAAGAAACAGTCTCTGCAACTCGTCGCAAAAGATCTCCAAGCTAGGGCCAAGGTGGAGCCAAGAGTTAAACATCCAGTGGGGGAAGGAGATAATAGCTTCCAAACATCTCATACTTCCCTACTATATAGTATGCGAAAAACAGTATGTGAGGTGAGTAGTATGTCCAAATTCATAGTATTCGAAAAACAGCAGGCGAGAAGTACCCGGATGACCTACTGCTTCCGGCCGAATTCTGTAGTAGGCACTCGATGGACACTTCACTATCCCATAAGGCAGCGGGAGAGGCGGCGTCATATTCGAAAAATGGCGAAAAACGTAGATGCCTTTAGGAAAACGTTGTTCATTGTGGTTAAATTGCACTTGTGAGAAAATGTCCTCTGTAAAGGTAAAAAATAATGGCATTGCATTAAATATAAAATCATGCAGATTGACGACACAACACGTGACAACATCAACACAGCGGATGTAGTTCGTCCGAATTCCATTCATACTACCCTCATTCATACGATATAGAACGTACTGTTTTAACGGTAGAGCAGTACGGTCAAATTCAAATGTAGTACCTACTCAAGTAGTATGCGATTTCGGACGCAGCGCTAGTCACCCCAGTGACAGTAGCATTTGTTTCTCAGAGCCCCTCCTCCGTTCAGAGCCCTTCTGTCACCATTCAGCCCACCCCTCAGACAAAACCTGCGAGTTCAAAAACACACTGAAGTTTCCTGGTCAATAATTTTAGGTAGAATGAAAACTCTACTGAGGATTATGTCACTTCTCAAAGATAATTTAGATTTAATTTAATTTACATTGTTTCAGTTCAATGCAACATATCATAACCATTCAAAGATGCAATGTCAGTTCTTTACACTTCCTGAAATGAAGCTTCTTATTAAAGCAGAATCTGTGCAATAACTTTCAGTAGATGGTATATAGCAAATCAATTCTCAGCCAAGTTGAGATCTGCATGAGGTAGAGATTACTGTCTTCCCAGCTAGAGTCTGTTTAAAAACACTTAGGCCTTCAGTTACAATGTGTAAAGGGTCTGTGTCACGTCTGTATGTAAGACTGGTGTGGGGATCATATAGACGCGGATGCAGAAATCCAATGCACAGATAAGGTTATAATTCACCATGCATGCAGGTTGATCGTACAAACGAAGAAAAAAATTATTCCAAAACAGAAATGCAAAGACACAAAATGTATGCACACACAGACTCGCCACATGACAAACTAGGGAACTACGACATACAGTCACTGGGAGAAACGGTAAAATGGTAAAAGCTCTCACTTCAAACAGAGTACAGCCAAATTCAGTCCCTCACGAAGATCACCAAACCAGAGCAGGAATGTCAGGAGCTGAAACTGAATCCTTGAGGCTTTTGGGAAAAGTCAGAGTGAGCTCTGAGAAAACAATCCCGGGTTAGAATCAATGCGAACGGACAAAGACTTCCAGGCAGACTGGCTATAAAGAGAAACGACAGATGATCAGCAGGCGAGGGCTGTAACTAATTATATGAAAGGAAACATAAATAACCAATGAAAAGACAGATTAACCCAAACCCATAATGAATAACACACAGGTGAAGCTGATAATGAGCGTTAAACTAAGACTAATGATAGAGAAAGGGTAAAAGACAAAGATGGACACCAATACACAACTGTATACTTTTGCCATCATTCATGATGTTATTCTGATGTTTTGATTAAAGCGTGGATGACTGATAAAATCGTCTCTAAAGAGAGATGATCTGTACTGGACAATTTTTCTGAAGGTACAGTTAATGTCACCATCAACAACCTCAGATTAAAAGACTGTGTTTATTATTGTGGTGTGGATAAGCAGGGACCCACCAAGTTCACTAAATTAGAGATCACTGTCAGGAAAGGTAAGCATGAATTATACTTTTTACTCCTTTATATCCAGATTTTTTTTTTTTACCAGACTAGTATATTGTTTGAATATGTTTCTGAATGTAATTCATTATTATGCCAAATTTGATGCCAAATGTTTATTACACTCTGCATGTTTTTGGATTGCCTATGAAAACCTTCTCATACAGCCTGACCTGTTTTTGAGGGATTTCCCCAAATGATTTTACTGATTTAGATTTGCAAGTGTGCATCAACATCTATACAGAAATCTTAGTGGGACCTGCTGCAGGGTTTAAAATTCCATTTGATTTTCTCTACTCACCTCCACCTCCATCTCAGAGTCCAGCATCCAGAATGAAAAACAGCTCACACCCCCAAATTATTCTGAACCCTGCAGTGTGGTTGTACTATGGTTGTTCTTTGCCTAAACTGTGAGTTACAGACCACACCAGATGCCTGAAAAATGTTTAATGGGACTCAGACCATTTAGAAAATTTTTTTCATTAATTTTATTTCAGCTTTAACTAAAGATGTCCAAGATCAGCTCTACTCCACATTCACCCCCGCTCCAGTTTCCACCACGCGGAGCAGCACATCTGAGGCCATAGATATGACTTTAGACTCTCTTTCTCTTTGAAGACTAAATCAGTTTAGTGATAACAGCTTAACAGCTGCACTCAAATACAGTGCCACACAAGCAGACGTGATGGTGGCCTACAATCAACCATCAAATAAAAGTACAGTTGCCAAACTCAGTAAGATCTAATTAATTATTGTCACTACAGGCCACACTGTGGCACACTCACATCACAGCAAGAATGTCCTGGGTTTGAATGCAAGGCACTTTCTGTATGGAATTTTAATGTTATTCCCAGTGTCTATGTGGGTTTCCACTGGGTACTCTGGTTTCCTCACACAGTTCAAAGACATGATGTCAGGTGGAGTTGCTAAACTGTCCATGAGTGTGTTTGTTAACTGACCTCGATAAAAGTAAGTGGTTCAGGCAGTGGATGGATATTTACTGTACCTCTGTGTGGAAGCACTAAGAAATATAGCTTTTGCCCAACTCGTAAACATTTAAAGAAGACATGAAACCACCAGCCTTTAATGTATTACAGCTCTATTTAAAAATGCTTTTTAAACCCTTAAGTTAATGTGGGGTCACCTTTTCTGCAGCATTATTTTGTCAAGAAGGGTGAATTGACGTGATGTCATTTTTTTTTTTACTGTTCTGGGGAGTCATTGTGTGCTCAGGATTTGATACCTTATAATACATCTAAATAATCTTTTATTTATTAAACTGCAAATGTTGAGAGAATAACTTCAGTGTGTGTTACAATCATAGGGGGTTGTGAGCTCACTGTTCTGTGCATCCAGTTTTTCCTTATAACATCCTCTTGGGCGGCACGGTGGCGCAGGGGTTAGTGCTGTTGCCTCACAGCAAGAAGGTCCTGGGTTCGACTGCTGGGTTGGGCGCAGGGTCTTTCCGTGTGGAGTTTGCATGTTCTCCCCATGACCACGTGGGTTTCCTCTGGGAACTCCGGTTTCCTCCCACCGCCAAAGACATGCGTACGTTGGGGATAGGCCGATTGGATACACTAAATTGCCCCTAGGTGTGAATGGTTGTCTGTCTCTGTATGTGGCCCTGCGACGTGCTG
>JBBIGA010071245.1:0-12016 GCA_037576975.1 Alestes dentex
GTCTTACAGTCATTAGTTACAGGGACAGTCTTACAGTCATTAGTTACAGAGACAGTCTCACAGTCATTAGTTACAGGAACAGTCTTACAGTCATTAGTTACAGAGACAGTCCCCCTGGAGGTGTTTTGCTCAAGGACACAATGGAAGAAAGTGGGGGTTCGAACCTGTGACTTTGTGGTCATCATTTCCACGGAAGAGTATCTTACCCACTAGGCCACTACCAACCCTTAAAATACACTTTAGCATTTGGACAATAAGAATAAACAGGATAAACATTCGGCAACCCCTGTCGAGAACTGTTCACATTTCACAAAGCAAGTGACCATTGAGCTCTCTCTCACGACCTCGCTCGACTGTATTACCCCCATCTCTCCCAGTCTTCACACATAAATAATGACTTGGTCTTTTAACCATTAGGGTTTCCAGCATATTGCTACAGACCAGATAATTTGGGTCCCTTTCTCACCTGTCCTATTCCAGCCATGGACATCCTGCATGTCGTCTTTGGCTTGCTCACTCAAGGCTCGGACCTGGATTCCGTGAAGCTGCTTTGTGACAACAAACAACTGTAAAACAGTGCTGTATAAACTAGATTGCATTTTCACAAGAAAATGTGAAGTGTGATTGCATGTTTGCTATAAATCCAGTGTAACCAGTGCATGTTTGCTATAAATCTTCTGACTCTCTTCATTCTGCGCCGCGTTTTACTGCTGACGTGACCTTGCGGTCTCTTACCAAGCTATTTACGGTTAAGGACAGCTGAAAATGGGTGGAGCAAACAGTTCTTGCTCAAAAATGGGTGGGAAAAGTGTTCACAGGCCGATTCTTTTTAATTAAACCAGAAAAGTCACACATCTTTTTTTCAGAATGGACCAGAGCTTTAGTGTCTGTTTAAGAGTTTGATGTGTCTTAATTTTCTTTTGTTCTGCGTTTTGTGGCTTTCTGGCCGCCATAGTTGTGACATCACAGATACTCTCTCTGCTACGCACTTTATAGGCGACTCTCCCCTCCACTCTCTCTCCTTCCATACATGACTCGACCACAAAAATCTAATTTTTAAATGATCAATACCCCTGATCAACTGATGAAAAAACTGAATACACACGCACCAGATTTTTATGGTTGTTTCGGCATTGGAACCATGCCAATACTTTCAGAACTGTAGGAGGAGAAGAGGCACCAAATTGCTTCCGCAATCACACTAATAAACTTAACTTATTAATAGACTTAACTGACTTCTTTGATATCTTGATGTGAAAGCCATTGTCTGCTCACATGGAATATGTTGATGAAACAGCAGTGCAAAATGTTTCTTACAGATGTTGTGAATGCCATCAATAACAGCTGGAATACTGTGCAACAGGTCATTGTTGAAACATTACGCATTTTGGAGTAGGTTTGACAAGAGAAATATATCAAGCCACGATGATTTATGAACAAGTTTTGCAGCCAAAGCTAATATAGTAATGGTATGGCCCATATGATGGCATTTCCCCTTAGGAGAAGTGGTGAGTCCGAGTGGACGAGGGCATGTTAGAACCAGTACTGAAACGTGCGGCAAGAGAGCTAGAGAATGAGACAGATGGGATTCTTAATGGCTGGTTCACGACTCTTCTTCCTGTCTTCATCCATCTTGTTACTGGTCTTGTTTATCCTTCTAATGATCAAGTGGCTCTTCTAATAAATGTCCAAACTAAGAGCTTCAGTTTGGTAGACTCATAGTTATTATTACAATGCGACTCTTCCGCTGACTTATAAACCTGCTTTGCACACACACTGCTTTTTTTAATTATGTAACAAAGATGAAGAGTCATACAGAAAAGTTATGGTTCAATCATTTTTTTTCATCTGATTGTAACTATTGTATCCTGAGATGTGTATCATAGAGATTCACACCTCTTCACATTCCCCCTCTGCTAAAATGAGGCAACATTTTAACTTTAACAAGTAAGTAACTTGGTTAACTTAAAAGTTTGAGCTATTTGAACTTCTAATAGTGGATCAACTGAACAACAGAACAGACCAACATTTGGCCCAATCAAAGGGGGTGGTCAGCCTAAGAACAAGTTTTTAACTTTTTTTTTTTTTTTTTTAACTTTTTTTGTGTTTAAAGAAGATCCTTGGCATCTCCTTCACTGACATCTAATCACATTCCTTATCCAATTTTTCATCTGACAAACACAAACATGGTTTCTGAAGGAAAAACCAAGATAAGGCTCTTCGAAACAAATCAATGCTGGACAACAAGTGTTTTTTTAGCCTTGAAGCTACAGGAAAACAGTGAGCAATTAATCGACCCCTTGTCTGGTAGTGGAACTACAGGGGATCGAAACGGAGGTCTCTGCAGTCTGAAATGTAAAATAACCCTGCCACTGTTTAAAGAATGACATGTTCGATTTTAATTAAACTGAGTGGCCAGCAATTAATTGCAAATCATTACAAAAACAAAGAGAAAAAAGCCCCTAATGGATTTTGCTTCTGCACTGGAAGATGGATTACGATTCAAAGCCGCATCACTGGTCAGGAAATTAGGTGCCAATGCAAATCCCACCTTCTGTTTATGGGCCGACACTGATCGTAATTAAGTTTTTAAATCGTCAATTGCACGCAGAGCATTTTTTTTATCATGAACTTAAAGCCAATAAAGCGACCATCCATTCAAATCTCACCCAACCAAGAAACCTCACCCACTTTCTGTGTCTGAAGAAGTTCAGCCTGACTCACAGAGTAAAAGAAGAACATTTCTTGAGCTTATAGTGCATGGTGCATACTGACCAGGTCAGATGGGCCTCACTTATTGCAATGAGTGCCTCACAAATGTCCTACTACTGCAGACAAAGGTCCACTCTGGAGAAAAGTACACTCTCGAGAAGAGAAGAGCCAAGAAAAGAAAAAAATGAATTAAAATGAATGCAGCAAGCGAAAATGCCACAGGCTACACACACACGCCCAACAGTAAGGTGCCACCATGACATTTAAGCTTTGGCCTTTAAGGAACAGTTGGTATTCTTACATAAACAGAAAGAGCAGACACAGAAGGAAATAGTCTTTAGAGTTCAGAGCTTTGGTTGTGTTTCTTCATGGCATTTCCTTAAGAAAAAAAAAAATCAACTAAAAAAACAGAAGTTGCCACAATGATTTAAAGGCCTCATCTTGAATTAATCTTTGATATGACCCCCATCTCATGATATTCCCCAGTAAATGATGATTTATTCTCAAGCATTACAGATCTGATTTATCATGACACCATTATTCTAATGCTACTCTTATGCCTTATGTTTATTCTTGTACCACAGCATAACCTCTCAGTGGCTTGAGAATCATTGCTGCCGAGTGGAGATCAACTCAAGTCCACCTCTGAGGCTCATTTTCCATTTGAGGGCATTTCTTGCGCTTGGGATGATTAATAGAGATGTTATAGCAGGAATAGGATAAGCTTCAGAATGATCTACTGTCACATTACTGCCATCATGCCATGATCGAGCTCTTATAATGATCATTATAGGGCAGCACCCCCACCCCACCACTGCTATTCCACATCTTAGGATTCCATTTCCAGGTTCCCAAGTGGCACAACTGTCTAAGAGTTGGTTCTATCAAGCAATCATGAATTAGATCCCTGGTGGTGCTGCAGCCATCTTTGGTTGGGAGTCCAAGACTGCTTAATTGGCTTTGCTCTCGTTGGTGTGTAGGATGGCCCTCCCCATCACTGAGTGTGATGTTCGCTAGCCTGTTACCTGAACTGGCAGTTAGTGTTCTCCTCCAAGTGTGTTAAGCTGTTTATAGACATTGCATTAATGGCAGCTCGGTGGAGCTTCACATGACTTGGAGGAAACACATGCTAGTCCTCATCCCACGAGTGCTGGTGGTACTGCATGGTGGGGAAGTCCTAGCCAGTGGGTGCAACTGGAGACGATAGAATATGGCAATGGATTTAATTTCTATCGATAGCCATATAAGAAACATGACAGCAGTTTTTAAAGAAACCTGTGTAGGTATTCATCCAGGACTTTTCGAGGAGTAACATCATTTTTCCCCATAACTTTTACTTTCAGCATCATCCAAACACTCAAGGTATCACCATGTGAGCCTTTGCACTACCCAATTATGGGCACTGCAGTTGAGTAAAGAAACAAACAGACTAAACAAACTAAACAAGCTATGTAGTTACAAACAGTATTAAAAACAAAGTTTTACTGGCAAAGCTAGTCGTATTGGTTTGATTCCTTTCTGTATTGTCTGTGTGGATTTCCTTTGCGAGCTCCGGTTTCCTCACATAGTCCAAAGACACGTCTGGTGGAATGGAGATGCAAAAATGCCCTGTGATGTGAGTGTGTGTGTGTGTGTGTGTGTGTATGTGTGTTGGGCTGCCCTGTGATGGACTGGTGACCTGTCCAGGATGTTACTCTGCCTTTTGCCCTGTAAGTGCTGGAATAGGCTCCGGCACCCTCTAACCCTGGTTAAGGATAAGAGGCTCAGATAATGGATGGACGATCAAATGAATGTGAGCTGCTGTGTGCAACAGCACTGAGAACACAGTGGCTGCGCCTAAAGCTCCATTTCTGGGAAAAAAAACAAAAACCAAAAAAAAAAGGAAATAGAACAGACAAATGAATTTAGAGACCTCCTCTAATGATGCTGGCGTTATTAACGTGTAACTGCGAGGTGCACAGGGAATGGCAGACTGTTACTAATTATACCATTCTTCATTCTTCTGCCAAAAAATAATGATTACTTTGCTCTAATGATAAAAGAACATACACACACGCACACACACACGCACACACACACGCACACAAACACAAAAATCACAGAACAGACAAATTCATTACTTTAACCCTGTGAAACATCTGAGCATGGCAAGGCCTTTTCATGCCGATTCTGCTCGGCCTGAACCCATGTTTATTATGCTCTAAATCACAGGCACTGTGGCTATCTAATGTTCTGTGTCTGGTAATTGGATGCGCAGCCCTCGTACAGTTTCCCAGAGAATTTGGGGCCAATTATCTCTTTGTGATCAGACAAACAGTTTTGCTGCCTCTCCACCGATCCCCATGGACAGCAGGTCCAGGCATCTAACTTATAAACAACAATTAAACCTGGTCAGCCCTGCAGCAAGACTAGAGAGCAGGGACAGAAAAATCTAAGGTTTCTTTGATTTAATCAGGCCCTGAGAGACAGGGCTCTTTGAAGAGCCGCATGACGGACAATTCCAAATGAGCTCATGATAAAAGGTATTATGAAGAAACATTTTTCATTGCAGGGGTTTTCTTTTGATTGAAGCATGTTTGTGTGATTGGAGACAGTGAATAAACAGACAGGGCTAAAGAACAGCAGAAGAAATGCTCTGAGGTATCAGGATGCTGGCAGTGGTGCTCTGAGGCTGATCATTTGCAATAGAGTGTTTAGGTAAGGCAGATAAGAGAGAGAACCAAGTCAGACTGCTGAAATACAGGAAATAATTAAAAGGAAATAATTTGACCACCACTGACGAATCAGCTTCAGTGCACAAGAGAATAACAATAATTAAAGAGAAACTTCTGGCACTTTTCCACTGGCAAAAGGAGCCTGGCCATTACTAATAATGCGACCCGTACCCGAGCCGAACCCGAGCTGCTCGATGGCAGGGCCAAAAGTGCGCCGCAGCCAAGCTGACTGCATCACTGCTTTCTGATTGGTCAAAATGTCATCACAACATGTCAAGAGGGCCTAGTCTTTTACTGTCCCCGCAATAAAACAACAATGGAGATGTAAACTAACAAGATTCAAGATTCTTTATTTGTCACATGCATAGTCATACAGGTGCAACACGCAGTGAAATGTGTCCTGAACCGCTTCTTATGACTGTGCAGACAGTTTTAGATAATTACATTTTGAATATAAAAATCTGGAATTTCTGAGACACAAAATAAATAAAAGAAATAAGAAATAAGTACAAGTAACATATGTAAGTCTAAGTGTAAGTACAATTAAAAATGATAAAAAATCTGATATTTTCTAAAACACAGTTCTAAAGTAAATACTTAAACTGGAGCACAAAGTGACAGAAATGTAGCTAATAGTTGAATGTGTATTTATATAAATGTAGCAGCTGTGTGTACAATGTGCAAATGAAATGATAAAGTGCAGTTGTGCATTGTGCCATGCTAGTACAGCAATGAAAAGCAGGATATGTAAACAGAATGATTTACCAGAGTAATGTAAACAGAGTGACCAGAGCAGACCATAAGCAGTAGTGTAGCAGCATGTACAGTACAGTGTGCAGTTGAAATATAGATCAGACTTAGTATGAAGTATGACAAGAGTCTTTTGGTAATTATATGGTATGCTATGGGGGGAGGGGGGCATATTCTGATTCTGCACTGCTATGGGGGGAGTGGGGGCATGTTCTGATTCAGTACTCTGATGGCCTGAGGATAGAAGCTCTGGCCAAACAACTGGGAAGCCGACGACGTACAAGCTCGACTGTCTGTTTGGGCTGAAGATACATTTCAGAGGGAATTTTCTGTAACACTAACAAATTTATTTTAACGCCGTGAGAAACGTGAAGGTGATCCAGGACATCACTAACAAGTTCTCTGGCTTACACGGATCATCACACGGATAAAGAACGCAGAGAAAACATCAAACACTCAAACAAGACTATAAATAATAAAAGACCACAATAACAAAAACTGACAGAAAAAAAAAACAAAAACAAAAAAACCCCAACTTTCCACTGAAACGACTAAATGAGGAACAACTGGAGATGTGAGGAAAGAACTGCACTGCTGACATGTCAGATACAGTTACCAGGCTGAGGTACACTGGACAATCGAAGCATGCTGCAAGTTCCGTGCCATCGAAGTGCAGTTCGGATACAGGACAGTTCCTAAATACCTGCGGAAAAGTGCCTTAAGAGTCCGAGAAGTTCACAGTGGTGATGAAAGGAACACACATCCATCCCATAAAGATCCCTCACAGAAAGTTGTCACATGAAACCGTCACACTGGTTGATACTGCAGTGGTAGTTCTGAAAACGTGTAGGTCCACTGGTGGGTTTGGATGGTAAATAAAATGGCCAAGTGCTGCAGACACTGTCGCCTGGATCCATTCACCACCACTGTAAAGAAATCTGAGTGGGTGGGCTCCTCTACAATGAACTATTTCACATCAAACCCGCTCGGAATGACTGCCTGCATCTCAATCACTGAATTAATTTAATGTGAAAAAATGAGGGGAATTTTTCTTTAATATGTCATTTGCGGATGGCGTGGCCCTTGCCCCTTATATACATATCATTTACATGAACTGTCTTCATTCATGAAGATGAGCTAATAAAAGGCTCATGAACCAGGGCTTGGCCTCATAGACGAGAAGCACTACGCCCCCTACTGGCATGACTGGTTCCATATGTAGGCGCAAATTTCAACACCTCACTGGTAACTACAGAGCCTACACAATAGTTTCATACTGAATCAGTTACTGAATAGTGAACATTGAATAATTCAGAGTGAAAAATCCATAACGAATGTGGTCGAGTGTCCATCTGATGGAGAGTTGAGGCTTAATGGCACTTAACATCCACAAAAAAGGCCGTCAACTAAAAAGTTTGCCGAGTTGTTCTTTCATGTTCAAGCACAGGCCTTCTAAGGCTAAATCCGCTGCGAGTGCTCATTTGATGCTCAAGCCTTCATCTCTATATACTTTCTACTCACTGAAAGACCAAAGAAATGATAAAGACCCACGTCTGCAACCTCAAACTTGTTCAGATAGAATCATCTACCATTTTATTACAAGGATTTCTCATCATTATCATTTATTTATATAAATCGTACTGATATTATTGATGATTCTGATTCCTTAACATCAAGCCAAACATTTTTTTTCCAGTTCCAGTTCCAAAATACTACAGTCAAATGTACACATTCACTTTACAGAAACAGCAAAGATGACACCGTGAATAATGACAATGAAATTCCTGGATGGTCATTTTAAAATGTAATTTGACTGTAAACACCTCTAATAAATGAGAGAAAATGAGTTTAATTATAACTTCATCTTTTCTCTGGGCAACATTTTTCATTAACAGCTTATTTTGGTTTCAGAATGTAATGAGAAATCCAACATGTCAATTAAGCCGCACCACAGGGAGCAGCTGGGCCTCTGAGCTAAAAACAGATATAATTGTGTACTCAAGACACAGACTTCATTAAGTGTATTTGTGTAAAGATGATCTTTTAAGTGGATGGATGGTACGACCTTAATTCTTTTGTAAAAGAAAAGAACAGAAAATATTTAGAGGCTGATCTACAGCCTAGAGGAGTCCAGAGGTCTGTTCCTCAGAGGGATTCTGGTAGCGGCTGTCTTTAGACTGCTGTAGTGAAAAAACTGGGTTGTTTTTGTGATTGTCAGCTTATCTTGAGAAGTAATCTTCAGTTCTTTAAGCGTTTGAGAGTGTTTTTGTAAGATCCACCGTATGCTGTTCACTCCATTTCCATTCCATCGATAATCTCTGGTTATTTTTCACGGCAGAGGCTTTGACCGTTTCTCAGACAGTCTTGGTTTTTGATGGGGTGACAGTTTTAGCACAAGAGTCTAGAAATACTGCAACACTGCTTCTGTCCAAAGGTGTTTAGCTGTGGGTGCATCCAGCATATTAATCCTCTTAAACTGTGGTTCCATAAGGGGACGCAAAATTCACTCTTATACTTACAGAATTTACACAGCTTTTTTTTTTTTGTCATGTTAGTTACTAAATAGTGTTACTGAAAAATCCATAACAGTTACTGATTATTTCCAGTGAATGCTAAATACTTCGTTGTAGTTACTGAATATTGCTGGTAGATACTAAATATTTAATTGCATTTACTGGTTAATTCCAAAGAGATGCTAAATGATTAATAGTATTAACTGAATAATCCATAGTAGAATTCATACACGGTGAAAAAAAAAAATCATAGTACATGCTGAGTAAGCCATAGTTCCTACTGAATCATTCAAAGCAGTTACAGCAGATACTGAATACGTCATAGATCGAGAATATTTCATAGTAGTTATTATTTTATTATAGTCACTGAATATTTCTGGTAGATACTGCATAATTCACAATAGATAATGAACAATTCATAGTGAAAGTTGAATAATTCATGGCAGTTATTATAAGATCAAAAACTAAACAATAAGCCTTAAGTGTAAATCTCTAAAACCAGTAATTTAAAAAGTCTGTCATAATATTGGGAAACAATTTTCAGATTGAAGACGACCAGCATGAAAATATAGGACTCTTGTTTACGACATGGTAGTTCTGTTCCAGGGAAATAACTTTACTCCTGAATATTACACTCAGGAGCCAGCGGGACACCTCAGTCATTTACACCTCCATTAAACATTCGCCTCCTGATGGGTTTTCTGTTTTTGGGTGACCTACAACAGATCAATCATTCCCTGCTATAACGAATAATGGACATGATAAAGGACATCATGGACAAAACAGTAAAGTCCCTATATTAGCCTTTCAAATTTAGATATTTCTGTTTCTTATCAACAAACACATAAATTCATGAACAGCAATAACCAGGGTGGTGAAAATATTGGGTCTTCAGAACCGCTGATCTCGACACTCATTTCCCCACGGCTCGTTATTTATTCTGTATAAACACTATGCAAATCTTCCTCATGGATCTCCACTCTGCCGCTCTTCCAAGATTTATGGCAGCGGCGAACGCAATATTGACCAGCTGTAATAATGAAATGCCAGGCGATGACTCTGCAGACGCCGTGTGTGCAGGTGAAACATGACCACATTACCACATCGACTCCGGGCTCCGCTCTCGTTATGAGCAGCCCTCATTATCTCCCACATGCCACCGGGGGCTAATGAATGCACGGTCACAAAATGATTAGAGTTTCTCTTTGGTAAATGTCAGTTCTGATGTGGTCATGAAAGCGATGGATGGACCTTTGTCACGCGGTAAAAGGCTTAAGAGCTCCGTTTTCTTTTTTTGTGTTTTTTTTTTTCCATGCCAGATGGCTGGATGTCCTTTTGTGATTCTCCACAAAGCAACAGCTCTGCTCTGTGCATCAGCACTCAGACAGTTGAGACAGAGGGGACGTCCGTACGAGGCACGAGGCTGAAATGTTCTTTAGCTATGAGTGCATTGGGTTTAAAGTGATAGTTTGGTGTCAGTTTACACAATTGTCCCATTAGCCAAGACAATGTTCTCCTTAAGTTTGTCATCATCAGTTCCTACTCTCTAACTAGGGCTGCTTCCTGTCAACACGCCCAAACTGGAAGGGTGAAGGCTAGTATGAACTCCCTCCAAGTGGTGTGAAGATCTCCACCACATCTTTTTAAACTGCCACTGATGCAATGTTACTGTAAAGCTCAACATGCTTGGAGGAGAACCCTAACCACCAATTCTGTTAGTCACTTAAGAGACACATGCACGGGCAAGCATCACACTAAGTGATGGAAGGGGTTGGGGTGGTGTGAGAGAGGAGCTCCATCAGATTCACTCAGAGAGAGCAGAGTTTGCCTCGGCCATGCATGAGCACGTCAACGAGTCTTTTTATTATACAGTATGTGTGTTAAAAAACGTGAGGTAAGTGAGTGCACTGTGTTTGAATGCTAGAAGAACTTAGCATGGCTTATTATGCTAAAGAGCCAGTTACCTCTTTTTGCTGAGGGAGCACTTTATTCGGGTTCATGTTTTCTATTCATGAAATAAAATGCAAGTTTGGCCCAACCGAGATTTTTAGAATGACTATTTTTCCATACTCAAGCATTTCCAGTACAGGGGGTCCTCAGGTTATGACAGTCTTGACATACGACATTTCAAGTTTACGACGAAAAATTGAGACGTGAGTGTTTCGGCTTATGCCGTTAGCATAATAGTTACGAACTACGTGGGCGAAATAGGTTGCTTGGAACTTAGTCTAGGGTGTGTTTCAACCAAAATTCAGGTTACACCTCTGTTGTAGGAACGGAACTGTGTCGTAACCCGAGGACCCCCTGTACTTTCTTTTAGCCAAAGTTCTTTACAAACTTGTCTGTGAAGAAAACTGAAAAAAAAGAATAAATGCATGACTGGTGCACCAATACTTTCAGGGCAAAGATGAAATGTGTTTGCCAAATGATTGCTTTCGTGTAGCCACCCTGCAATGCCTGACCTCATAATGGACATCCTTTCTGCGCGAACATGTGAGGCTTGGAGAGCAGATAAGAAATGCACTGCACTGAGAAATGTCTTTTATATGAAACAAGATCATGTGACCAGAATGTGACAGCTTTACAAGAAAGCAATCAATTCCACATCATCTTCTGTCAGACAGGTGGGAAAATCTGAGAAAAAAAAACACACCTCTGATTGACCCAGAAATCTGTTTCCTGATCACATCAAACTAAGTCAGACAGAGCAAAAGAAAATCTAAAGCAGAAATATCAACAGTTTATTCAGGGATGCCTGGCAACTCAAGATTCATTTAGAAGAATGACTGAGACGGAGGGGGTGCAGACGGACATGGCAGGATGTTACCACCATTCAGAAAGAAAGAGAGAAACAAAGAGAAAGAGAGCGAGAAAGAAAATGTAATGAGTGACCTGCTGACCTGCTTTTCGCCAAAAGAAGAGAGAGAGAGAGCGAAAGAGAGAATGAGAGAGACACAGAGTGACAGAAAGAGAGAAACAAAGAGAATTGCTTTCATATAAGAGAGCAAGTGAGAATGAGAGAGCAAGCGTGAGTGAAAGAGAGACAGTGTGAAAGAGAGACAGAGGAACAGAGAGAGAGAAAGTGAGACAGGGTGAAAGAAAGTGAGAGAGAGAAAGAGAGTACAAGAGAATATAATAGGGCAAGAGCAAGTGAGAGAGACAGAGAAAGAGAAACAGAGAACACATGAGAGAGAGAGTTGAGAGCAAAAGAAAAAGAGAGAGAGACACAGAGAGAGACAGAGAGAGAGAAAAAGAGAGAGAGAGAAAGACAGAGAGAGAGAGAGAGAGAGAGAGAGAGAGAGAGAGAAAGAGAGAGAGAGAAAGACA
>JBBIGA010071255.1:0-12016 GCA_037576975.1 Alestes dentex
TAGAGTGTTTGTTGCCAAAAAGCTCTATCTTGGTCTCATCTGACCAAAGCACACAGTCCCAGTTGAAGCCCCAGTACTGCTTAGCAAACTCCAGACGTTTGCTTTTATGATTGTGAATGAGGAAAGTTTTTTTCCGTGCATGCCTCCCAAACAGTTTGTTGGCATGTAGATAGCGCCTGATGGTTGTTTTGGAGACTTTGTGACCCCAAGATGCTACCATTTGTTGTAATTCTTTAACAGTGAGCTTTGTCCAGGCTTGTTTACCACTGTTCCAGTTGTTTTAAACTTCTTAATAATTCCTCTGACAGTAGATATGGGTGGGTGCAGGCGAGTGGCTATTTTCTTGTAGCCATTGCCTAACTTGTGAAGGTCGACACACATCTGCCTTACTTGAATGTGTGTTCCTTTGTCTTTCCCACGTTGAAAAGTGGATAAGAGAAATGGCCTCTGTGTCACGTTATATTTATACCCCAGGGAAACAGGAAGTGATGAATTACTAATTAAATGTCCCTAGATACTTTGATCAGCTTTGTAAACTACTGTAGAAATGACAGAAATTGTTAGGGGTGCCAGTAATTGTGGAACAGGTGATTGTATGAAAAATAATGATTTCTTAGTCAGGGATTATTTTTTTTCCCCTTAAAATTCACTTGAGTTGAAGGTTACATTTTTCTACAATTTTCAGTGTGAGAGTATGCTTCTGCCACAAAAACTGAATTTATTTTAAGGCTTTTAACACGTCTTAACCAGGGGTCCCAATAATTATGGAGGGCAGTGTATAACTGACATTATTCATTCTTCTCTAATTTCTGGTTGTGTGCTCTCATCTCTTAAAACAGCTGTAATAACTCCTGTTTTTAAGAAATTTGGTGCAGACCCGGATAATCTACCGTTCTATTTCTAATTTACCATTCCTTATAAAAATACTTGAAAAATCTTCTCACTCATCTTGCCAATAATACTTTGTATGAAAAATTTCAATCTGGTTTTCAATTATATCTTCTGCCCGCTTGACTACCATAGTGTTTAGAGCCTTCAGCTGGGTTGCTCCTCGCCTGTGGATCTCTCTTACTCATGAAATCCGCAACAGTGATTCACATTCTGCCTTTAAATCATGTCTTAAAACACACCTTTTTAAACTTGCATATTCTGTTTGACCCCTGTTTTAATCAATGTAATTATTGTTATATTTTATTATTTTACATATTGTTATTGTGTTTGTTTATTGTTTTCCTGTTCTTGTAAGGCATCCTTAAGTGCCTTGAAAGGCTCCTATAAATAAAATGCATTATTACTATTATTATTTTTATTATTCTCTCATGTTTAGGTCTTACCCTTTATTTTGCCCGCTGTCAATATACTTGCAACTAGTGTTGCTGTATTCTTGTCTTTGGTAACCCTGAAAAACCCAGTGTTATGTTTATTTGTTTCTTGCTTTTTGTATTAAACATTTTGAGGATGTTGTGTTTAAATCCTGTTTGCCTTGGCTCAATTATTACAGTTAGCAATCCTAGCATTTTAGATGAAGCGGTAATTTTGAAATTTGTGACTCTGAGTCTGGTTATTAAATGATGATCAGTTTCTCCAAAAACAGGTAAAAGGTTGACAATGTAGAGAAAAAGCAAAGGTTACTGCAGATCCTCCTTACAATGCATGTCCAGTGACAACAGGCAAGAGGAGAGGCAACATCAGGCCAGCCTCTCCGGGTTGCATGAACACTCCCCTCCCCTTGACTGGCAGGCCAACTAATGGTTTCTGACTGAGAAGAATAAGCTGCTGTTGAGAGGGAGCAGCTATCTCTGCCACAGGGAAATGCCAAGCTGCATTCCTGTGAGCCCGCAAAATCATCTTCCATCCCAGCACACAAAGACACATCTAAGGAGTACTTAGACATATTATGGTGTAGGAATACAAAGTTAGGAGCTTGTGATTAAACAATGTGGTTTTATAATCAAGGGACTATTTAAGTTTGTTTAGTATCTACTGATTATTTACATTGCATCATTTGGCAGACGTTTTTATCGAAAGTGACTTATAATGTGAGAAAGCATTCAGGACAGTGAGAGAACCAGAGGAGAGTACTCCTAAATATTTATGTAAGGGTAGTGCAAGAAGTACATTAAGAGAGGAGATGCTCTCTGAACAGTCTTCGGAAGGTTTTTGAAGCCAGAGAAGGATTTGCTTAGGCAGCTCATTCCACCAGTGAGGGACCACAAAAATAAAGAGCCTGGACTGGATTTGCCTCGTGTGTTGGGATGGCAGACGGTGTTCCCTGAATGAATGGGGAGAGTAAATAGGAACATAATGCTGAAAGACAGGCTTAAGATAGCTGGGTTCGTGTGTAAGAGTTAGTGACTTTAACTTAATTTGGGTGACATGCGATCTTTTGGTTTGGTTGAAGACTAGCCGAGCTGATGTGCTCTGGCTCAGCTGTAAGGGTTTTACCATAAAACTAGAAGACCCACTAGGAGGGCTTTGCAGTAATCAAGATGAAAGATAACCATGGCTTGTAACAGGAATTGGGTGGCATACTAAATCAGTTATGGCCTGATTTTCCTGATGTTGTAAAAGGTGAAGTGACATGACTGAGAGACACATGCAGTGTGGTCAGAGAAAGATAGCTGGTTGTCAGTCAAGACACCAAGGTTTCTCACCACCTTGGATGGGGTGAGGATTGAAGAGGCAATTTTTATACTGATATTTTGATAGAAGGTTTGACTGGGATAACCAGAAGTTCCATCTTGGTAAGATTTAGCTGTCGGTGGTGATCCTTCATCCATGTGGAAATGTCTGATAAAAAATAAGTGGTAGAGAGGTTGCATAGGTTGCTGCTGTATGAGACCTGACATATGGGAACAGAGGAACTGTTCCAGAAGGCAGATAGTGAAACAAATTTTCAGAGTAGTAACAGTGATGTGATAAGCTACACTGTTCCTAGTAAGGATGAGGTGAAGTTCCTAGCCAGCTTTGTGTGTTGGAGGACTGCAAACCGTGCTAAGGTTTAAAAGGAGTAGATCAAGGACATGAAGTCAGGTGATCTAGGATTGTTGAGGTGAATATTCAAATTGCTAAGGATGAGTAATGGGCAGTCATAGTAAGGGATGTCAGACAGTTATGTGTCTAGTCCATCCACAAAGTTGCCCAAAAAAGGTGGACAGTAGATGAATATTACAGAGAGGTTCACAGGAGCAGATACCAGGATAGCATTGTATTTGAAAGAGGCAGAAATAGAAGGAGGCAGTATCAGTGAATATTTCCAGTTAGTGGAAATGAGAATGCCTGTTCCACCACCTCGTCCAGAAAAACAAGAGGTATGGGAGGGTGCAGAGTTAGTAGAGAGTACAGCTGGGGTAGCTGTGTATTCTGGTCTGATCCAGGTTTCAGTGAGAGTAAGCAGATCAAGAGATAGATGGTAGCACATGCAGAGATGAGGTGGCTTTGTAGACCACACACTGACTCCACAACCCCACAGACAAAGGAGCATGAGCAGAAGCTGAATATTGTAGTTACCTCAGCCCGACACATGAAGTGCTATTAATGAAATTAAAAGTTAAAACAGCATATAATTTCACCTGTAGTCTCCATACACCCTGTGTCCTTGTCCTGATTAATTGTACAGTGTAAGTATTTATAGTGAGTTATACACCCTTCGTAACCACCATGCTAAGCTTGACTGGTTGACACAATGGATGGATTATGGATGACCTCAACTCATTGCGCTAGGACTGCTTGAAAAATGTAAGAATTTATTTAAAAACGTGAAGATTGTATTTGCAGACCACTTAATAGACATTACAATGCATTATAATACATTATAGAGCTAAGGTGGATCACTAACAACTGGAACAGGCAAAATGGAGGAAATCATGCTAGTTTCGACTCAGGCTACCCCTGAGATCTAGAAGTATAAGTGATCATCTATATTTTTACCTAAATCTTTTTTTAATCAAAGATAGAAAATATATGATCTTTGCCCATCATTCCATTGTATTTTATGGTGATTAACATCATGCTAAAAGACATATTGCAAGATTAACAGTGATGATAAAATGGAAGCAGGCATAAAACCTGTTTGTAGGCTTACTGTAACTTCTATTATTATACTTCAAGACACTCATCTGTTGTATAACTTGAATTATTTAAATGATTTCCAATTTGTTACATTTCACATTTACAGTATGTCTTTTGTATAAACTAATTAAAATCCTCAGTATTGGAACCAATCCGATACAGGCCAAAATGACTGGATAATTTAAAAAAAAGCCTATCACGTAAATGCTTAACTAAACTTTGAGCAACATGACGTAAACAGAGATACACAGATGAGAACATGATTACCAATCAGTAGACAATCAGGAGCAAAAGGAAGTCTTGATAAAACAAGGAAGCTGTTCCTGGTCTCTAAAAAAGGAAGGAGTAATTAGTTTTAGTTTATGAGAAATGGCAATGACGTGACGAATGTTTAGGCAGCTCAAAATCCCAGACAATTCTAAAACCCCTGCCGGACACAATTTCCAGGTCTCAAAAAGAGGACATCTGGTCACCCTAGCATATTGCAAATGGTAATGTATTTAGCAAATGCTACATTCACCCACACAAACACACATACACCAACCCGATCTCACGACTTTTCGTGCAGCCATCACAATATACAATGTAATGAAAATACGTGCTGCGATCATGCTTTAGGGCTTTTTTTCGTGCTAGGACAATGCTTCACTACCCTATGTATTTTAATGTGCAGTGCGTAACACCGGCAGTATCTGTGCTAACTGGTGACTGTTACAGTTAGGGTTAGGGACTTTCCCCGTCTCACAGCATTTCAACCTGTTTCAACTGCTTTGCAAACAAAAACGATAAGGAATCAACTCATTATTTCTCTCCTACTGTTCCTCAGTCACCAGTTACCACTGATCCTGGTGATGTTATGCAGTGCGAATTAAAATACATAGGGTAGTGAAGTGTTGTCAAGCATGAAAAAGTGAAGCGTTGTCCTAGCATGAAAAAAAACCCTAAAGCGTGATCACAGCACATATTTTGATTGCACTGTATATTGCACATGTATATATATATATATATATATATATATATATATATAAATATATATAGTGCCTTGATTGAGAAATAGTCATACCCCAAAACTTTTCCACATTTTGTCATGTTACAGCCACAAACTTGAATGTATTTCATTGTGATTTTATGTGATAGACTAACACAAAGTATTAAATAGTTGTGAAGTGGAAGAAAAATGATACATTGTGTTCAAAATAAAAACCTGAAAAGTGTGGTGTGCATTTGTGTTCAGCCCCCCTGAGTCAAGATTTTTTCAAATCATTTTTTGCTGCATTTACTGAAAGTCTTTTGGGGTATGTCTCTACCAGCTTTGTACATCTATAGACTCCATTCTTCTTTGCAAAATAGCTCCAGCTTGGTAGGATTGGACGGAGAGCATCTGTAAACAGCAATTCTCAAGTCTTGCCACAGATTCTCAATAGGATTGAGTTCTGAACTTTGACTGGGCCATTCTAACACATGAATATGCTTTGATCTAAACCATTCCATTGTAGCTTTCACTGTATGTTTAGGGTCGTTGTTATGCTGAAATGTGAACCTCTGCCCTGGTCTCAAGTCTTTTGCAGCCTCTAACAGGTTTTCTTCTAGGATTGCCCTGTATTAAGCTCAATCCATCTTCCCATCAACTCTGGCTAGCTTACCTGTCCTTGCTGAAGAAAAGCTTCCCCACAGCCTGATGCTGCCCCCACCATGTTTCACGGTGGGGATGATGGATTGATGTACAGTGTTAGGTTCCCACTACAAATAGCGTTTTGGTTATAGGTCAAAAGTTGAATTTTGGTCTCATCTGACCAGAGCACCTTCCTCCACGTGTTAGCTGTGTCCCCAACATGGCTTGTGACAAAAAGCAAATGGGCCTTTGTGTGGCTTTCTTTCAACAATGGCTTTCTTCTTCCCACTCTTCCTTAGAGACCATATTTGTGGAGTGCATAACTAATAGTTGTCCTGTGTTCAGATTCTACCACATGAGATGTGGATATCTGCAGCTCCTCCAGAGTTACCGTGGGCCTCTTGGCTGCTTCTTGGATTAATGCTCTCCTTGCCCGGCCTGTCAGTTTAGGTGGACAGCCATATCTTCATAGGTTTGCAGTTGTTCCGTACTCTTTCTATTTTTGGATGATGGATTGAATATTGTCACGAATATAGAAACAACGACAGCCACACCCCCCACCACACCTCCACAATTGTCCAATCGATTGCGGTCCCCGGAGTTCTAGCCACACCTGTTGGTCAAGCTCCACTCGCACACACCTAGAACCAATCTATTTCTACTCGGGCATGACACACTGTCCACGTTCAGTGGAGGATTAATGTCTGAAGCTGTTCCGCTGCCTGCATGAGCCACACAGTCAGCCCAACTATAGCTCTGGCAGCAGTTGCTGTAGCTACCGATATAATGCTGATTCAGACTGGGGCAGACAAACTCTTTATTTTCCTTTCTTCTCTGGTCTCAGCAAAAAGAGCAATCCTGAGCAGCATCTCCAAGTGGCAAGACACATCTCCAAGTGGCCCGCACAAACACACATATACATACACACACACACACACACACACACACACACACACACACACATACACACACACACACACACACACACACATATGAACACACACACACATAACATCACTGTTTTTGAGCAGGTTTCACTCATGGGGGAGCATCACCCATTACTTTAATTTCTCCTTTCCTTCAGTATTTGAAAATTATATAATTGAAAGGAAAAAGCCAGATTATATTAAATCGGCCGCAGCATGGGGGGGGGGGGGGCTCTATTGCAGACTGGATCTGAGAAAGAGCAGATGACAACAAGGATAAAGTCATAAATAAATCTTCTCTGAGATGTAGCCTCCATACTGACAGTGCCAGATTAAGGGCTGTGCCTTTTAAACAAATTGGGCACTCAGAGAGGCATATAGCCCGTGTACTAGAGCATGTTTTATTGCCTGGCCATTTAACAGCCCAGACAAAGAGAAGCAAGGAATGGCACACATGGCTGAGATGTCACCGGTCCAAGCAAGCCTTGAATAATTGGCCCATAAAGCGATTATGATGAAAATGAGAAGAGATGTGTGATTCTGTAAGCCATTTCATTGGGGCAGAGTGGCTCATTGGTGTTAGTATAGCCTGGGACCGAAAATCACGTGAATGTTCTTTTTATGGTGCAACGAAATAAAATTTGAATTGGATGTGATGTGCAGTGACCTTTAGCTCCCCCTCTGACAGCCAATCTAATGCTCCATGGCCAAACAGTGAGAAGGCATCTATGGTTAATTGATAATGATCTTGATGTGCCAGGGGGAAATGTGGTCAAAAAAATCTACACAAAATCTCATGTTTGCAATTAATAAAGAAATGTGCATAAACCAAGCTGCATGCTCATGTATAGTTAGGGGAGCAATCTTAAAAATATAGGTGCCAAAACCACTTTTGGTTTACTAAATAATCTTTCAATATTTGTTTCTTTAAAAAACTTTTTGAAAGCAATATGTGCAAGTATAAAGACTCTTAAAAATCATTACATAATGCAAATGTTCTGTACTACTTTTTTCTGGAACCATCATCCAAGCCAGAATCACTGAGAAAGCTTTATTGTTATGTGAAGAGCTATTCTTGCGTACCACTAATTGTTCAATTACATTAAACTGACAACAACCATAATAATTTTATACATTCTTTATGAAAAGGAAGTATGCTTTATTATCAGGAGATTGAGACTTAAATCCACAGTAATGCCACAGACATCTGTGGCCAAGAGTCCAAAAGAGCATTCTGGCCTCACACTCTAACACTTATTGTGATGCTAGCTACCACAAGCGTGTGTTAGCCAATGGAACAAAATTGGCAGTAAGTGTTCTCCAACATGATGAGCTGTCCAGTGACAGTTTAAAAAAAAACTGCTGGCTGACTCTGTTTCCAGCTGAGCCATTACACCACTTACAGAAGTACTTCTTGTCTCACTCCTCACCGGGCAGGCAGCAGAGTGAGGCACAGCAGTCCTGAGAGCAGACCACAATTCAGCCCAATCCTACCCCGACTCCCGTCTGTACCATCTGCAGCAGGGAGACCGTTTGGTGAGCCGATATGCAGCAGAATTCTGCACCCTGGCAGTGCAGACAACCTGGGGTGATCCCGATCTCTGAACGGCCTTCTACAAGGGGTTGGCTCCACGGCTAAAGGATGAACTCGTCGAGCGAGAGCTCCCCATCACCTTGCCCGAAGCTGGCCCCGCAGACCCTGATGCCCCCGACACCCTGCCTCAGTCTACTACCACCTCCAAACCAGCGCCCGTTGGTTTACCACCTCCATCCATGGACCACTATGGAACTGGGGAACCCATGCAATTAGGGCGCACCTCTCAACCCCAGAGGAGGCACACCTATTGCGCCTCCCCCAGTCACCGCCCTCTCTGTCCGGAAATGGTCAGTCCAGGTGAATAGGGGGAGGAAGTCACCTAGGACCACCATCATCTCTTCCACCACTCTGACCGTTTCCCGTCTCACCATTCAGACTCACATTCAATAAGGCCACTGACATCACCACCGTCGACGGTTGGCCCTCGGCATCCAGCTCCATCACCTACCAGACATCACCTCTCTCCCTCATCATTAATGACCACCAGGAGAGCATCAGGCTCCTTGTCACCTCCCTCACCTCTCCTTCCATCCTTTTCAGACGCCCCTGGCTGATGTGGCACAACAACCTTATCTCCTAGACCAAACACAAGATCCTTCAATGGAGGCCTACCTGTCAGGAGCTCTGTCTCCGGGCGACGGCTGGGACGTGCTCTGGGGAGTCAAAGGCCCCCAACGTCGACACCTAACCTGACAGGGATCTCCAGCAAACAGCAACTGGTCCAACTACCATCTCACCCACCCTACAACCTCGCGGTTGACCTCCTGCCAGGTGAACAAAAAGCTATGGAGGAATACATCACCGAGGGACTGCACCATGGAACGCCATGTGAAGAAGAAAGACGGGGGTCTCTGGCCCTTTGTCAACAATTGGGGACTCAACAAGACTACTGTCAAGAACGTTCACCCTCTTCCACTAACTAATACCACCCTGGACGCCCTCTCTGGTGCCTCCATCTTCACCAAACTGGACCTTCGGAGTGCCTACAACCTCATCCGCATCAGAGAGTGGAAGACGGCATTCATCACCCCCACTGGCCACTACGAGTCCCATCAACTGTTCTGTAAGCTGGAGAAATGTGCTTTCCACCAGCGTTCCACCACATTCTTGGGGTTTGTCATTTCTGATAAGGGTGTGGCCATGTATCCCCAGAAGCTGGATGCTGTGTGTAATTGCCCCCTACCTAAGATGCTGAAGCAGTTTTAGTGCTTTCTGGGATTTGCTAATTTCTACTGTCGCTTTATCCGGGCTTCAGTTCAGTTGCGGTGCCTCTTACTGCCTCCCCCAAACCTTCGAAGAACCACTTCACCCTCAACCCAGAAGCCATTTAGCCTTCCACCACCGGTGCCATCTCTTCACCACTGCTCCTATCCTGCTCCATCCGGATCCCACCAAGCCATTCATTGTGGAGGTGGACGCCTCCAATGTGGGCGTAGGAGCTGTCCTCTGCCAGCGAGGTCCAGACCAGAAATTGCACCCATTCAGCCCCAGTGCACCCATTTATGGTCTGGATGGACCATCAGAGTCTCATCACCATCCAACAAGCCAAGCAGTTCAACCCCCGGTGGGCATTGTTCTTCGAACAATTCAATTTCCACCTTTCAAAAACACCAAGGCTGATGCACTCTCTCAGCAGCACAAGGCCGAGCCCTCCCAGATGGACCCCATGCCTGTCCTCCCTTCTCACATTATCATCTCACCTCTCCGCTGGGAATATCGTGTCCGCCAGGGGCACACCTTGGAGCCCCCTCTGGCAGGCACCCTGCCTGGACGACTATTTGTACCATTGACACCTCGGCTGGAAGCCCTCCACTGGAGTCATTCGTCTGCCATCGCCAGTCACCCAGGCACCAAGAGGACCCTGTCCAGCAGGCCTTCTGGTGGCCCAGTATGGCCAAAGACGTCAAGGAGTTCATTCAGGCGTGCGCAGTGTGGGCCAGGGCCAAAACCTCTCACCAACCCACCGATGGTGACCTTCAACCTCTCCTGGTCAACGGCACTTGTTGCACATTGCACTGGCCTGCCAGAGTTGGAAGGTAAGAACACCATCATGACCATCATCAACCACTTCACCATGGCTGTGCACCTGGTGGCACTTGCCAGTCTCTCCACTGCCAAAACCACTGCTGAACTAGTATTAGAGCACACAGACCACCTGCATGGGTTTCCCAAGTACATCGTCTTGGACAGAGGGCTACAGTTCACCGGCAGATTCTGGAAGGCCTTCTGCTATCTGATTGGTTTGTCATATACCCTCTTTTCCAGTTACCACCATCAGATGAACGGTCAGAAGTAGCGGACCAACCAAAAACTTGAACACTTCTTGATTTGTTTTGTCACAGACCGTCCACGTTCCTGGGCTCGCTACCTCATTTGGGCAGAGCTCTCCCACAGCCTTCTCACCTCCTCTGCCACTGGGCTCAGTCCATTTGAGGTGCGCCATGGTTTCCAACCTCTGATGTTTGAACACCAAGAATTGGAGGTTGGAGTGTGTGTGGACCAACTGTTGGGCTGACGGTTCTGGCACCAGGCCTGCATTGCCATCCAGCGGCCAACAAATGCTACACTCAACAGCTCCACCGTGGACACCCCCCGGGGTGATTGTTCCACGTGTGTGACAAGGTTTGGCTCTCCACCAGGAACCTCCATCTCCACACTGAATCACGGAAGCTCACCCCTCGGTTCACCCACCAGATCAACCCTGTCACCTACCAGCTCCAGCTGCCTGCCTCCCTCTGGGTTCACCCTGTTTCCCCAGGCATGTCTTCATGACAACAGACAGACTTGGAAAGAGACCATTTTTTACTGTGCCTGCAAAAATAAAACAACAATAGAGATAAAAACTAATAACTGGATTGGGTATTCATCGCAAGGCTAAACAATGCAGACAAAAAATGCAAACAAGGCTATATAACATAAAAAGACCTCAATAAAAAAGAAAGCCTTGGTATGACCCTATGGACACTGTTTTGAAGCACTGTCATGTCAGACGCCCCATTACTGGGCAGAAATACACTGGAAAATCATAGCTTACTACAACTTTTGTGTCACCGCAGTACTGTTTGGAAATGCTCCAGACTCCAATGGCAATGTTCTTTACATCACTTTAGTCAACTGTAGTCACTGCACATAGTGATCTTAGGCAACTGTCTTTCAGTATGGTTCAGTGTGCAGCTGCCATGTAAATCCTTGAAGTTTCTGAAACACAGTTCTTGTACTGATGTTGCTTCTAGAGGAAGTCTGGACATCAGTTGTAAGTGTTGCAACTTTGTTACACTACACACTTAGCATGGCCTATGGAGTGGTTCCATTTTACACTAAGCACTTACAGTTGACAGGGGCAAATCTAGCAAGGTAAAGTTGATAGTTGTGTAGGATCCAGTTTTCTGATCGTTGCAAAGAAATGATCACAAAATTAATTGGCAAAGAAATTATTCAAGATTCTATCTTCGAAAAAGCAGATGTGCAGGAAATATGTGACTTCCAGGGACCTCATCCCATTTCACGACCGCCTCTTGGAGGCTTATCTCACCTCTGACCCATCTGAATTCTTGAGACCCCCAACACACACACACACACACACACACACACACACATTTAACACCCCCTCTTGCTGCAATTCTCAGTGAGAGAACAAAAAGGAACATTCCTTTGAATTTCCAGAGAGCATTTCTTTTTTCCTCTTTTCTTTTTCTTAAATTTGTAAATGTGTTTTCTTTGATAACTACCCTGTGTAACACTGTCTCTGTTAAAGAGTAAGACTCAAATAGTTCTGTGTTTAAAAGAAAAGAATGATTTGTGGTAGTCAAG
>JBBIGA010071273.1:0-12015 GCA_037576975.1 Alestes dentex
TGTTCTTTTTATTCCACTGTAAGTTTTCAGACACAGCTTGTGTGTGTGTGTGTGTGTGTGTGTGTATATATATATATATATATATATATAATTTTGTATATATTGTAATATTTGTGTCGTTTACATCTTTATATTTGTCAATTTATTCTTGTATTCCATTTTGTATTTTCTAGTTATTGCCCTGTTTCAGGGACTTGGGGTTACATTTCACTGCAAATTGTACATGTATAACTGTGTAAGTGCCAAACATCTTGAGTCTTCTCAGATAAATAAAGGCTTTTTGTTAACTTTTAAATCTGTTGAGCGTATAGTTATCCAAAGGAATATCTTGCAAAGAATTAGTGGGGCATTAATATATTTATTTTATAACCCTGTTATAACATGTATGATGGGTGAAACACACTAAAATTACATTTGTGCACATTTTTTAGACAATTACATTTTTAGACAATCATGAGAAAAATCTACATTTTAATAAAAAACAATTTAAGGTCAAACCTTTGTTGTTTCTCAATTAAGCTTGATCTTACTGTGTTTTCGGCCAAATTTGAACATTTAATTTTGATTGATGTATTACGTCAGTAAATCAAGCAAGAGGTTAGTGCTACATTAAATATGCTTAAAGGATGAAATGACTCCGTGCTTATTGGGTTTCTGCCCCTCATGTTCTTGGTAAAAGCATTAACAAGCAAACAGCACTGCACATAGCAAAAACATACAGTAATAAATATATTAAAAAAGACATTAAAAAAAGAACACAAACCACAGATTTAGCCTGTAAAGTGGTTAAACCCACCATTTTATTCACATTTGTAATGCTTCTTACACCTACACAAGACCGCAACACCACAAATAACAACAGTTTTATTTTCACAGAAATGTTCGACTGCAGTCCTTTACCTGCTCACACTAATTTCGTGTCAAAGTGTGACGTGACAGCTTAACTGGCAAAATAACCAGCATGGCTCTTGCTACCCTCATAGTAAAAAGAAATCCATATCAATCAAGCCTGCTGAAACCCTGCTGCTCGTAGGTACAGCTCGGTCTCAGACACAGGTGGAGGGACTACTGGAACTGAGAAAAACAGGTGACTACGTTTTTAATCCAGTTACGCCCTGAGGCACTGCTTCCCTCTTCACGACAAATCTAAACTTCATTCAATAGTCTGGACTGTGTCAGGCCTGATTTTTTTTTTTTTTTTGCTGTATACCGCTTTCCTCTGTGCTACAGTAGCTGCTGAACTACACTGACAACATTCATTAATGTAATGTATAAGCACACAGTCAAACACTTATCCAGAACATCACAAATAAGCGAAAATATGCAATCCACAGCATTTTTAATATTGTTGTACCTCACTAAGATAAGGCTTATCTTATCTTCTTACGGCTGATGAGAATACTTACTATTTACTCCAACTATTAATGAAACTAGCATTACAGAAACATTTCCACCGGACATATAGCACTGCAGTGGGGTAGTTCACTCACCTTGCTCTCTGGTTTATTTCCCACAGCTATGCATTATCGACGAGCACAGAAATATCAATGAAACTGCAACATCAATACCTCCACAAAACAGAGTCTAGAGGAAATAGTAGACAAGATCCCTGAAAACTTGCTGCGGACCCCTTTATATCTCCACTGTATACAACGCAGCCATACTCATCGTTCATTAGTTTTCAGGGTAACATCTATTCAAGACCGTATTGCACTCAACAAACAACCAAAAGCAGCAACGAAGCAAGAGTAAAGGCTGCTGACCTCAGCACATGATAGTGTCTGTTGTGTTATTTTAGAACAGGAATGTTTGTGTAGAAATGCTAAGCCAAAGGCTAACACCAAGGACATTACTGGGCCTTTTTGTAGCGCCTCTAGTGGAAAAAATGACCCAGTAATCAATAGGACGTGCATAAACGTACACACTTGCAGAACTGTGCACGTGTACGTGTAGTGAATATAGCGAATGAAGGCTGACTTTCAACCACAAGCTGCTCCAGTTCCTGAACTTCCATAGAAGTCCTTGATTATGTGGATCAGGTACATTAGTGTAATGGGGGTAGGGTTTGTTAGATAGGCTGGAAGTGAAATTTCCATAACAGTAGATCTTCAGCAGACAGGTTGGTGATCACAGCTTTATAAGGCACCCAGCTCTGGTTCAAGAGAGCCTAGCAAAGCTGGGTGCCTTTCTTATTTGAAGGGAGCTTATTCAACGTGACTGCTAATTACCAGGTTTGTTAGGTGCGTCACCTCACCAATAAGGGTAAGCTCTTCTACCTCCATAACAGCTCTTTGTACACCAATCAGCCACTGACAGATGAAGTGAATAACACTTATTATCTTGATACAAAGAAAACCGTCAGGGGGTTGAATCCATTAGGCACCAAGTGAACGGTCAGTTCACAGGCACATCCACATGTTTACTGATATAAAACTCTGTGTTCACCATAGGTAGCTTAATCGTTTGCAGATAAAAATGATGTGATGAAGTACAACAGAAACACATATGCAGAATAAATAACAAATAGTGTAAAGACAAATCACATATATGATGGCTCAAGTGTTTCCTTTTTCTATATGCCATTGCTATGTAACATGAAAGGCAACAGGGACAGGTGAACTGTTTGAATAATGTACATTTACAATACCAGAGAAAATACATCAGCCACAAAATAAAAACACCGACATTAAACATGAAGCCTTGACATTAAAACCAACATTGTGGAATCAATCATTGTGGAGGAAAAAAAACTGGAATCACCTTGTAATTGGCATTTCTAAAACAAACGCAGGCACAAATGGAAATACAAATACAAATGTCCAAAATTGCAAATTAGTGTGCCCTTGAAAGAGAGTGCTTGCAGACCTTAATGAGCTGTTGGCTAATCTTGGCTAATTGAAAGGAAACACGGCCAAAACAATGGAAATTAAAAACACATCCTCCGAGTGTGACTATTTTATAGGTTTTGCTGTGGGCTGTACTATGGCAGCTGTCATATGCATGGGATACACTAAGAAGCTAGTGAGCAGTCAGTCATAGAAGTTGATATCTTAGGAGCAGTGGCAGTGTGATGCTCTAGCCAATGTTCTGCTGGGAAACCTTGAGATGCACCACCCATTTAAAGATTGTTGCAGACCAAGTACTTCAAGGCAACGGTATTCCCTAATGATCTCTTTCAGCAGGATAACGTTTCCCGCCACACTGTAAAAATTGTTCAGGAACGGTATGAAAAAAAAAAAATCATAAACATGTTAATGGTTTGACATCTAAATTCCACAGATCTCAATCCAACTGAGCATCTGTGGGATGTGCTGGACAAACCAGTCTGATCCTTGGAGGGTCCACCTCACAACTTACAGGACTTGGAGGATCTGCTGCTAATGTCTTGGTGTCAGATACCACAACACATCTTCAGAATTCTTGTGGAGTCCATGCCTCAGAGGGTCAGAGCTGTTTTGGCGGCACAAGGAGGACCAACATAATCTTAGGCCAGTTGTTTTAAGAAGTAGTTATGGCTGACTGGTGCATGATGCCTGCATCTCATCAATGGAAATAGCCTCAGTTATGTTTGCAAGTGTGTTCCATTTTTTGATCTATTATGATTTAAAATATGACCATAAAAGAATATGCTAAATGTGAGTACTAAAAATGCTCTTTAATGCAATTCACGTAAAAGAGTCAGCTAAAGGATTCATCAGTCAATGAAACATCACTAAAGCAAGAAAAATACCAAACTGGATTTTTACATTTTAGGATGGACTTGCTACTATAATGCTTAACACCGGGGAAAAAGTGTTTAAATGTTGTGAATTCACACATAGCCCTCGTGGCACATGTGGTTGCCATTGGCTAAGCTGAAGCTGGCCACTGTGTGGTTCAGAGAGCTCATGCGTGTGTTGCCACGCACCGTGCTCTGAGCGCTCTGGGTCAGAGGAGGACAGCAGCAGCACAACTGCTTGTTAAACTGCTTCTGAAAGCTCTTGCTCAGCAGGTAGAGAGCAAACGGGTTGATGCACGAGTTGGTAAAGGCTAGGATGCGAGCGCACACGCTGGCGATGAAGTGACTCATGGATGTATCCACTTCACCATAGTGGTAAGAACGGTACAGGTAGATCACATGACTGGGTAGCCAGCAGACAGCAAAGAGGCCCACAAACACCAGCACCGTCTTCGCTAGGCGTTTCCTTGACTCAATCTGAGGTACAGAAGGCAAAGAGGTCAATTTCAAAAGCTCATTCAATTTATTGTGTTACATTTCAAGCATGTTTTCACTTAACAGTAAGCTTCAGATAAATACTAGGCTAATGTTTCGTTAACTTTTTGCATCTTTGCATAGTTCTGGAATTGTAAATGAACCGAGTTGTAGATTCTGCCAACTATATGATTGATGCTGTATTAGCGCAACCCTTCAACCAAAAATGTAAACTTTGGGCTTGTTACCGAATGTTTCTGAAGGAGGCTATTAGCATGTTAGCAGGTAAGTCTACATTAACGTCATGTGAGTTAGTGAAATTATTACATTATTCAAAAGTAGCTTAGAAAATAAAGGATTACAACGCATAATAAAAACAAATAATGAAATAAATAATAATAAAAAAATGATATAATAAAATAAATAAAAATGGTTCATTGTTTGTATGTTTAAATATATATTTTTAAGGTTGGACAGAAGGTGAAATAACAGCATTGGTTCGACATTTTAAAACTCAAAACTCTAAAAGTCAGGGAGCATAGTGAACACTAGATGTTTACTGGAAGTTATGGTACACTGGGGGCTTCTTTGTCAGCAAAAATTCTAGTGCATTGGGACAATGGGATGCTCTACAGAATAGCTGAATTCCTGGGAAGTACCCTAACTACTGAACTAAGGAGTTCTATAAGACACACCCTAGGATTTAAGGGACATTGTGGGGGCCTTGCTTGAAAGACTTTTATTCCATAATTACTACTATGGTACAGCCTAAAGGGGTAATGTTGACTGTTTAAATTTTGTAAAGCTTTTAATTTTTGTTGATGAATGAATTAATATGCATCCAGTACTAGTTAAACCACATAACAGTTATCATAACAGTTATCAATGACAATGTTTTCTAGAAGAACTGCAAATGAAGCACTTTCACATATGAACATATTCTATTCTTTTCTATAGCTTTTTGTTTTGTAACCATGGAATGAAAATCTTGGTTTTTACTGCTGAATAGCCAAGATCAATATGACCTTTGTAGCAAACTGTAAATTGTAATTCAAAAAGTGCTTGAAAATAAACATTCAATTTTTATATTTAGTAATGATGAAAAATAAATTATTCAGAACCACACCTTCAGTACATTGACTCTCCCAGTCACCTCCCAGTTCACATCTCATCTTTGTCCACCTAGAACCCAGTTTATTATACACTTGAACTTCATAAACACATTTTTTGTATTATTTGTGCTTTTTATATTATACGGTTGTGCTGCACAGCTTTTATTCTATTGTTTATGCTGCTCTTACTTTTGTACTGTCCATTTCCTGACGTAACAATGCAAAAATGGCTATCTCATCTTATCTCATCTTATCTTATCTTATCTTATCTTATCTTATCTTATCTTATCTTATCTTATCTTATCTTATCTTATCTTATCTTATCTTAGCTTATCAACTTAAAATAATAACTCATTCACTACATAATGTTTGCTCTATAGTGATAATCAATAAATTATCCTGTATTCAGAAAGTTTAAATAATCATACTAAACATGACTGGATCAAAGCATAATGAAATACACTGAATCATTTCCTAAAGAATCATGTCCATTCACAAAGAATCCGATAGCTGTGAAGTCCGATATTTACACCCCTGGTGTGAAGTGCAGTCAAATTGGAAGGGCTATTTGTGTCCAATGTCACCACACATCTACCTAGCCACAAACCTCATAGAATACAAGTGAAGCAAGCTTTTCACACTGCTCGGCAGGGCTTCCAGCCAGGGCTCACAAAGGCCAAAGTATGAATATGGGGGGCTGCACAAAGTGCATAAAAGTATCATTATGGCTCAACAGTTGCAGACCTGCTTGTGGCAATTAAATACATTTCTTTTCACATGCACAGTATGAGTGACCAGGTTAGGGATTTTTTTTTTTTTTTATTCTCATACAGCTCCAGGCTTCATGATTATAAGTGTTCCACTGGCAACTGCTACTGCTAAGCTAATTGTTGTGGTCACTCAGTGACTTTTGTCAGAAAAGTACACTTCTTGCTCTGAACACCTGCTCCATGCACAAACTATAATAACTGTCAAGCTACTGTTATAGCCCACCCTGACAGCTAGAATTGATATTTGTGGTGGGTATATCTCAGCACACCTGAGGTGGGTACTAAAAGGCTGGAGATTATGACACTTGTCCTATATCATGCTTGTATTTTTTTCTCCCTCACATTTGTTGTTTTCGTTTCTGTGCCTTTCAGACTGATGTCTGGGAATAAGCTCTGTTTAGTAACATATAGAAAGGCTGGAACATAAAGGTTTAATATATAATTTTTTACATCTAATTGAGCTAACTCCGAGCTTGATGGCCTCAGTCCTTCGTGGATTTTTTCTTGGAACCCGAACTAATAATTGTTCACAGACACTGCAAATATCCTCTGCATTTGTAATATAAACATTAAGGTAAACTCAGCTAAATTCCCTTATAAAAAAAACGTATAAATTGTTTTAGTACTGTCGAGAGAACACAAAGCAAGCGTATACGAAAACGTGTCTTGAGATGGTGAAATATCCCTATACTCAGAGACAGAAGGTTTAAAACCGAGAGCGTTATTCTTTTCTCCTTGCTGCTGATTGGCTACTGCTGTGACGCAAGTCTAGCAGACGCAGTTCAGAATTCCCCCATTAAAGCAGCTTCCTGCGTGCAGCTATCTTGAGTTTACCATATAAGGGTAAAACTGAGTTTTAAAATTAAATTTAAATGTTTTGGGGGCATATTTGGCAGCACATTTAGGGTTTAGACTATAAAAATAGGCATTTATAGCCTTTTTTTCCACAATTCATAAGTGCTCTTGGAACATAAACCCTGCGAATTCCGGAGGTCGACTGTATATGAAAATGCATTGGTATGGGCTGTATGGACAGAGTTCTCGTGTGCATGGTGCATTTTGAAATTTTAACGGTTATAGGCTCATGAAAGTTTCATTACAGTGACTAATGGAGCACCTCACCTGTCTCCTTATGGCCATATTCCCCTCCACAGGCATGTTAATCGTACTCTGAGTCAAACTCCTGGCGATGAAGAAGTAATACACAGAGATGATGAAGAGGGGAATGACATAGAAAATGAGGAAGGAGGCCATGGAGTGGATTTTGGGGTGAAGATCTCCCACGTGAGGATACGGGGCACATGTCTTGAAGGTTTCGTTGGTTTGCGCGATCTGGAAAGTGTGCAGGTCTGAGAAAATGGCTTCTGGGATTGCCAGGACCATGGACAAGAGCCAGATCGCCGAGGCCCTCAGGCAGATCTTGGCTGTTGCATGGGACATTGGGATGTCCATCGGTTTCACAATGGCTTTATATCTGAGAGAGAAGCAGAAGACATTTTTTCATGACCAGAGAAGCACTATTTCTCCAGACAAGAATCAGTTGCAATATATTCTTTCAAACAAATATGTCAAAAATGTCATATTGAGAGAAGCTATAAAACATCTGGTACACCAAATACACCAAAAAATCTTAGCTGAAACAACTAAAGATCCATTCTCTGAAAGCTCCTTCAGAGGAGTGCTTTCAGACTGCTCAGATTTCCCCACACATTTTTTAGACTTTATTGGGACTTTGCCTGTAAATGTACTGTAAATGTAAAGTTAATAAGTGCGTATTAATGTTTTTCTTTGGTGGAAAATCCTGAATTCACATTTTATAAGAATATAAGAAGTTGGTGGGTGGATAAATTTGAATGTGATTTATAAAGGCTTCTTCTCTGGCATGGATTCTAAAGTAACAAACTTCATAGAATCACCTAGATGAGTAATTTGTTCTTTAACTGCTTAAATGGTTCTGTATACTAGAAAAAAAAAACCCACACACTGTACAGCTAAACTTCAGTCCCTCATGGCACAAACAATGTAAATGCAAAGGCACAACATGGTCTTTAAATAAATATTTCAATCACACATGCTTTTGTTTCTAACAATTAATGAATTATAGTCATTGTTACTGTCATTTCAACCATATAAACACAGTTCTTCCAGGACCATGGTGCTACACAATGCTACATGAGTGCAGCCAAGGCAGGATGATATAGAGTGCAAAAAAGAGCATGCAAGAAAAACACAAGAGCAGTACTAGCTGAATGAGCATAGTATAATGACAGATACTGAGTTCTAGCAGCAGTATAATTAAGTGTGCAAAACTGCAATGATTGAGGCAGATAGCAATAAATAGCTGTGTAATATCATTTGAACAATGCTAATTAATGACTGTTGCCTTTCATTAATTGTTAGCAGAATTATTGATGGAACATTTCCTTTAAAGTCCAACTGTGAACCTTAAAAGAATCGAAAGGTCACCACACTTAGAGCTTTTCTACTTTTCTCACCCAGCTTTCCTACTTCAACTAAACAAATGACATAATACTAAACAACGCTGTTGTTTCATGAAACATAGCTCATCCTTAAATTTCATTATTTTAAAGAATGGTACACCTTAATCTGCTTTATGCACACCTCATTCTGCTTTGTGAGGTACTGATTAATGATCACCTGAATCAAATCTTACGTAATGTGGAAAAGTATAAAAACACTGCTGTAATCAACACTCTCCTCTTACAATCAGACCAGTTGGATGGCGAAACACTACTAGAAGTACGCCAAAGGTAATTATCGCCATTTTGTTTAAAAGTGAACAAGAGGTTTGTTTTCTTTTAATTATTCAAGTTCTGTAAACATTGCGTCATTTCTCTTATTCTGCTGCGTTGTAATTTCCCTTAAAATGATGCTTTAAAGAACAATATTTTTATTTGGAAATGAGGAGAAATATTGTCAGCAGTTCTTAAAAACAAGGGCAAAGCTGTTCAGTGCAGCTGATAGCACTCACATCACCTCACAACAAGAAGTTCCTTGGTTCAAATTATGTTCTGTTGGGAACTTGGACATTCTCTCTGGGTCTGCATGTGTTTCCACCAGCTGCTTTATTGTCCCCCCATTGTCCAAAGAAATCAGACAAATAGTGTCTGGTTGTGACTGTGTTTGTGTGTGAGACAGACCTTTCCCTATGACCACAAGGATAGGCTCCACCTCCCCTAGTGATCCTGCTTAAGGATAACTGATTTAGCAAATGAATCGATGGATGTTATACATACACTATATAGACAAAAGTATTGGGACACACTTGTTTTTCTGGGTTTGGGTTAGGCCTCTTACTTCCAGTGAAGGAGTATCTTAATGCTCCAGCATACTAAGACATTTTGGACAACGCCATGCTTCTAACTTTGTGGAAACAGTTTGAGGAAAGCATGACTGTGCCCATAAAGGCCCATAAAGACATGGTCAGATAAGTTCGGTGTGGAAGAACTTGACTGGCCCACACAGAGCACTGACCTCAACTCCATCCAACATGTCAGTGCTTGATCTTCTGAATGAAGTACAGAATGAATGGGCACAACTTCCCACAGAAACTCCAAAATCTTGTGGAAAGCCTTCGAAGAAGAGTGGAAGATATAGCTGCAAAGGGGGGGACCAACTCCATATTAAATTCTTTGCACTTAAATGCAATGCCACTAAAGTCCCTGTTGGTGTAATGGTCAGGTGTCCCAATACTTTTGTCCATAGTGTAGCACTAGACAGAGTTCCACTATTATAAATCAAAGAACCTCTTTTGGGCACGATATAGCATTTGAGTACCTTTTTGAAAACCTCACATGCTCTTCTTGCATCTTAGCAAAGTCAAACCATCTTCTTTCTTAGGACCATCTGCCCTGTTTCAAAATCTCTTCATTAAACACAGGAAACATCTCCAAGAGAAATTGACTGGGATGAAGAACAAATGCCCTTCAAGTGTTTCCTTTAAACAAAGTGAGTGCAAAAACTGCTGTTGCCTTTTTTTTTTTATTAATGAGTCTCTGTCTACACTAAGGGCCACTGTAAGACTCCTAGACCTAAACGGATATTTTATTTCTGATTAATTGTTTTTCTCTCCTGACTTAAAGGTGCATGACTAAGTAACTTGTGTAAAGTTTGCCAACAGACTGCTGATTCTCTTTTGAAGCTTTCATAGTGAAGAATACATGTCAATCCTAGTACTGTTCACTGCCAACACACTATGCCTTACTTCTTTCATTCATTTGTGTGATACCATCCATTTTTTCAGCACTGTTCTTGCTCCTAGTTCTTTTTAGAAATTGACACCACTCCAACTTGACACGCCCGTCCCGATTTCGTGCAGTGCTTTTTTAAAATCACACAATGTCATTCTTTTGTTGTAATTTTTCTTCCTTTTTTAAAATAAATGGATGAACATTGGACTGTTGTGATGTGATATTAGGTAGACAGGTTCATACATCTGACTGGATTTTTAAACCAAAGAGTGTGGAGTGCTCTATAATTATTGGTTAAAAACATGCTATTAGTGCCAAAGCCATTTTTGACATACCACAGTAAAAAGGCATTTGTTGGACATAATGTGATGAATGGGGCCATTCAAACATTTTACTACTCATCTGTAATTTTCAAACATAACTGTGGAGGTTTGATTCCTGGCTGGGGTGGCTGAGGATCTCCTCTGTGTGAAATCTGGCGGGGCAGGAACTGGAACACGCCGTCGTATACGCCGATCCAGAGCATCCCAAACATGCTCAATGGGTGACATGTCCGGTGAGTATGCTGGCCATGCAAGAACCGGCATGTTTTCAGCTTCCAGGAATTGTGTGCAGATCTTTGCAATATGGGGCTGTGGATTATCATGCTGCAACCTGAGGTGATGGTCGTGGATGAATGGCACAACAATGGGCCTCAGGATCTCGTCACGGTCTCTCTGTGCATTCAAAATGCCATCAATAAAATGCACCTGTGTTTGTTGTCCATAACATATGCCTGCCCATAACATAACCCCACCGCCACCATGGGCCACTCGATCCACAACGTTGACGTCAGCAAACCGCTCACTCACACGACGCCACACACGCTGTCTGCCATCTGCCCTGTGAAAACGGAGACTCATCCGGGTACAGAACGCCTCTCCAACGTGCCAGACGCCATCGAATGTGAGCATTTGCCCACTCAAGTCAGTTACAACGACGAACTGCAGTCAGGTCCAGACCCCGATGAGGACGACGAGCATGCAGATGAGCTTCCCTGAGACGGTTTCTGACGGTTTGTGCTGAAATTCTTTGGTTATGCAAACCGACAGTTGCTGCAGCTGTCCGGGTGGCTGGTCTCAGGCGATCATGGAGGGGAACATGCTGGATGTGGAGGTCCTGGGCCGGTGTGGTTACAGGTGGTCTGCGGTTGTGAGGCCGGTTGGATGTACTGCCAAATTCTCTGAAACACCTTTGAAGACGGCTTATGGTAGAGAAATGAACATTCATTTCACGGGCAACAGCTCTGGTAGACATTCCCGCAGTCAGCATGCCAATTGCACGCTCCCTCAAAAGTTGTGGCATTGTGCTGTGTGATTAAACTGCACATTTCAGAGTGGCCTTTTATTGTTGGCAGTCTTAGGCACACCTGTGCAATATTCATGCTCTAATCAGCACCTTGATATTCCACACCTGTAAGGTGGGATGTATTATCTCGGCAAAGGAGAAGTGCTCACTGACACAGAGTAATTTGAGAGTGGGTCTTTTGTGCATGTAGAAAATGTTTCAGATCTTTGAGTTCAGCTCATGAAAAATGGAAGCAAAAACAAAAGTTTTATATTTTTGTTCAGTGTGGATAGATAGATAGAAATACAGAAGAAAAGAATATTTCGCAATATATATCGGGACCACACATGCTTCAAATTATACAGAAAAATAGATTTTCGGCCATATTGCCCAGCCCTATAATA
>JBBIGA010071284.1:0-12015 GCA_037576975.1 Alestes dentex
GTGTGTGTGTGTGTGTGTGTGTGTGTGTGTGTGTGTGTGTGTGTGTGTGTGTGTGTTCGTGTGTGTGTGTGTGTGTTCTGCACAGAATGGATCACACACAGCTTTGCTGCTGGACAATGCAGACAATGAGTATAGACAGAAAGCATATATACCATAAATATGCACACTCAATATACACTCACACAAAGTACATAATTGCATCTTGTCAGTTCTATTAAGTAAAATGCAAATCATTTGTTACCATGAGTAAAGGATACACTATAATTGTCAAAGCATCTTTTGTGTTTTAAAAATGTATAAACCTGAACTGACTAACCCAAGACACAGGTTGGCCATGCAGTGTACTGCAGAGCGGCGTAATTCAATATCAGTCTGACTTGGGTCACCATAATTCAGAAGGACACCATTCTGTCCAAGTAGCTCTGGAAGGTGCTAGAAGAACAAAGTTTCATGGATACACATTAATAAAGTACAGTATCAGATCACAAACAGAGCACTTGTTTGAATTCTTCTTACTCGCTGACATTTGGACCCATTGCCATACACCAGTGATGAGAGGGCCAGTAGTATCTCCGAATGTGTCCATGAGCTGCATGTCCACAGAGCTGGTATAAAGTAGGACAGTAATGTATCGAGCGTCAGCTCATCTACAATCACCTGTGAAAGAGAAACCTCAGGACTTAGTTCTAAAGCTTCAATTCAGTATTCTTTGTATAGACTTTCAAAGTAGGGATGAGATGGTATGCAATTTTGACATCAATCATATCACATATTTATGCAGGCTTTCATTATTAATACTGTATGGTTAAAATACACTGATTGTGTTTACCTTTAGCACAAGTATTATATCGACAAACCTTTACAGAACTTTGTATTATGTATAACATCCTACAATCAATTACAATTTGAATAAATACAAAAGTAGCAACTGAGTACTACTCATATTGCACAATGTTTATATTAAAAGACCATAATATTTATAAAAATATAATATTTTTGTCTTTTTTGCTTAACATGATTCTCTTTGTATTTACTTAAACTGGGGATTATTTAAACACAAAACATCATATTTATAATTGATATTTATTTAACAGTAACCATGCTGTGCCTTGCTATTAGCAGCATACAGAAAATCAGGTCCAGTGCCCTACCAATAAAACGACACATGTAGCATAATGAAAAAAAAAAAGCATAATGAAAAATCACACAGAAGACCAAGACTCAAAAAGAGACACATATAATCAGAACATATTTACAAAGAAGATTAAACAGTGGATAATTCCATGATTAATAATCTTTCCATACCTGCAGCTGGTTTAGAAGCTGGTGAATCAGCTGGCACAGTTTAATAACAAGGTGCTCCTGGCTGTGGGGAACCAGATGACTAGCCTGCACAAGCAGCACACACACATCCTAAGAGAGAAATCAAGAACAGTAAATGCTTATCATGCTTGCTCAGTCAGGCCCAATCCTAAATGGCTACCTATCGACATGAAGTGCACTATAGAATATAGAGTATGGAGTCCTTATTTCATGACATATGAAAAGCAAAGTATAAAGAGCCATTTAGGATTTAGCTTTAGTCCCAAGACTTCAAATTGCCAGTAAAGGCTAAATAAAAGCAAAATCTGTTTGTCTCAAGACTTGTTTGGCAAAATATCAGCCATCCTCCTTCTACCAAAACATAAGTTCACAGACATTGAAAAATTAGCTGGAGAAATGTTTGCATTCAGATAAGTAAGTAAGTAAGTAAGTAAACCTTTATTGTCATCCCAGCTATATCCATATAGTACACAGTGAGCCGAAATATCGTCCTCCTGGACCAGAACAGCAGAACTCAGACAGATAAGCAGCACTCAGACAGATAAATGTTCTGATGCTTTTGTTCTTGATTGTTTATGTTTTATGTGCACTAATGAAAGGAACCTTTAGACACAAACTCATCCAGTATTTCTTATAACAAGAAGTGTGAACTGTGACTATATCTATTGGGATTTCACATGCTTATTTTGCTAGTATAGCTGTGTCTGGAGCTAAATAAAAACACTGGAGCCAAAGTATACCAAGAGACAAAAGTAAAAGTAAAAGAAATTCTCAAAGAAGCAGAGTGTGTCTCACTAATCACAGATGTATAGACTTCGTGGGCTACTCAGAGCTACAGTGCAGTCACTGCATGACTTGCAAATGGCAAATGAAAAATTCTGTCCGACAGATATGGCCTCTGGCCTCTGCATCTCACAACGGAATGAACATAGCTGAAGTGCTGAAATCTGTTGTTTTGGAGTGAGAACTAGATGTAATTTCAATCATCATGACATTGCTGTCGTAACTGATAATGCACAAAAAAAATGGAAGTTGCCATGAGAGAGACTGGCCTCTCCCCTCACATAGTGTTTTGCATATACCTTAAACCTTGCCTCACAAAGCAGGTTTTAAGATAAGCTGCTTGCTTAGTCGAGTAAGGCGTGTAGTTGCATTTTTTCAACGCAGCTCAACTGCTACCTCTGTGCTGGCAACCAAACAGAAGATGTTATAGCTGCCAGACCATCAGCTGATCATGCATGTGGTCACAAGATGGGACACTTCATTCGACATGCTTGAGTGCTACTTGTAGCAACAACAAGCAGTTGCTGCAGCACTTACTGAGTGATGAAGTAAGGCGAGTCATGACCTACAATCTAGAGAGATTGTGCCCCTCAAGCACACGATAGACCAGAGCATGACACAAGAGTCTACTACAATTGTGCAAGTGAAGAAAGGCCATACTAAAAGACCTGACAGATCGCTTGTGCTAGCTAAGCCTTGGAAAAAGGGAACAGTGTGAAGATGAATGCAACACAAATGCAGAACAGGTATTTATTTACTCTTTTCATTATTTATTGTTATATTGTGTGTGTGTTTGAGAGAGTGACAGAGAGATTTGTTCAGCTGTATGTGTGTGTCTGAGTGAGAGAGAGAGAGAGAGAGAGAGAGAGAGAAATAAATTTGCTCTGCTAACAGTGTGTGTGTGTGTGTGTGTGTAGTAGGTGAGTATGACTTTGTACATGGCCTGCATTTTTTCCCTTTGCAAAGTTTATTCAACAGAGCACTAGTGAAACACAAGGGGCAGAAGCAGCATCGGACAGCCCCACACAGGCAGCAATAAAGCCAGAACCTGATGATGGCCTGTCACACACAGCATATGGAGGTGAGGAAGAACAATTTAGTGACAAAAGACAGCACTCGAGGACCTCTTTGGGCATTCTTTCAAGAAAGGACGGTGCACTGTCCAAAACTGGGACTGAAGCTAAAACTGACGTGTACAGCAAAGGAACGCCTATTTTACTCTCTGATTGTCCGCTTAAGTGGTGGATAGACATATGCACAGCTTTGCCCACTGCTGTCACACAAGGCCAAAGCGTATCTCTTTGTTCCAGCAACCTCAGTACCAAGTGAGAGAGTTTTTTCTACAGCAGGGAATATTGCAAATGTCCAAAGATCCCAGCTTTTACCTGAAAATGTGTATATGTCCATATGACTGATGAATGAGGATATGTTAATGTTTTTTTTAGAACAGAACTTTTATTTCAGGTGTTATTTGATATGATATGTGAGATAAAGTGGCATTAAGAAAATGCCTATTTTCTGTGCAGGAGTAAAAAACACTGCAATAGGAAACCCAAACCAACCTAATAAAATAAAAAATGACAGCCCAAATGAGTGGGAGTGTCTGAATATTATTGGTGTAACATAGAAATGTAACTTTAATTGCTATTGCAACATCTGTCTCTGCATTGCTAATACAGTAATCCCTCAGTTTTACGCAGATCAGGAGTCGCGGAATCAGGAGTCGCGGAATCAGTCTTACGCTGATTTCTTCTGAGAACCTGACTGATAATTGTACGCGGAAATCCCCACAATAACACGGAAACTGCAAATATTCTCTGCTTTTTTTTGTGGCAATGTTTATTTTTAACGCATTTTAGTTCTAAATTATTAAGAAAAATATAATTTACTAATTTTGTAACATAAATATTAAAGTAAATTCAGCTACATTTCCATATAAAATATAACTGTATGAATGTTTTTGTACTGTCCAGAGAAACACAAAGAAGGCACATCTTAGGATGGCGAAAAACCACTGTACTCAGAGGCAGGAGGTTTGAAAGTACCCGATCCGAGAACGTTATTTATTGCCCCTTGCTGCTGATTGCATCTGTGGCAGCTGCAGATCAGAATTTCCCCCGTGGAGCGTCTCAAGTGTTTCTTTTGTTTTTCGTTTTGTTCTTCTTAAAGTCCTGTATTTTTATTACACTAAATTAAATTAAAAGAGGCTGTTGAGCTCAATCTTCATCCAGTGTCTGCTTTAACCGAAGGGTCACTACAATATGACTCCTCCTGAAGCCCCTGAATTAGACACACCGCTGATTAAAAGTAAATTATTGAACTGTAAAAAATATTGGTGATTACCCATTCATTTTACTGAATTTTTATTATTAAAAAATTACTTTAATTTATTACTGTATTTACCTGCTTATACCAAAGAAAACATGCTTGCATTAATTAATTGTGGGAGAATGCAGTTCAGTGTAAACTGTCCAGCGTGTATACTGGTTTACCTTTACATTTTCATTAAGGGTAATGTATTAAGCTGAGTTTAAAATTAAATTAAAGTGTTTCGGGTTCAGGCACTTTCTTAGAACCAAACTAATAATTGTTGGCGAAAACTCCAGCAAATTCGTGGAAACAGCAGATATTCTCCACATTTCTCTTGCTTTTTTTGTGGCAATATATTTCTTCATTAATTTAGCGCTAAATTGTTTTAAAAAATATAGGCCTAATTGACTAATGTTGTAACATAATATTAACATAAATTCCGCTACATTTCCATATAAAATATAACTGTATAAATGTTTTTGTACTGTCGGGAGAACACAAAGAAAGCGCGTTTTGGGATGGTTAAATATGCTGTACTCAAGCAGGGGCGGACTGGGACTAAAAAACAGCCTGAAGTTTCTTCACCAGCTGCGCAGAGCTCGGCGTCTTGGCTGAGAAATACAGGCCAGCGGCCGCTGTTCTTTTCCAAAACGCACAGATTGCCAGTCCGCCTCTGACTCATCTTGAGTGTTTCTCTCGTTTTTTGTTTTGTTCTTCTTAAAGCCCTGTAAATTAAATTAAAAGAGGCTGTTGAACTCAGTCGCCGTCCAATGTCTGCTTTAACTGGCGGGTCACTACAATAGGACTCCTGGAAAAATTATTGGTGATTACCCTCTAACCAAAGACAGTGTTTATGACAGGATGACCAATCACAGCTCCAGGTGAGATACTAGGTGATTTGATAAAGGTTTTCATATAATCTAACAAATACTAATTATTTTGGCTGATCTTTAACTATTAAAGGTATTGGCGAATCAGTGCTTGAATGGCCGGGACAAAACTGCAATAGTCAGGAGAACAAGATATATTTATATATGTTGGTTTTGTGACATACCCAAAACCAATATTTCAAAACGGCTGTTTTCGTAGCTGATTTTACATATATGGACTATATAGATTTGGGGGAGTAAACGTACCATTTGGAACACTATTTACATGCACTTTTTAATTCCAGAAAAGTGAGGTTATGGGCCTTTAACATCTTTAAAATGTATCGCAATCAAATGCAGTTGTGTAATAGCAATACTGATATCGCGCAGCTGTAGTGAACGGACACCTTTGGCCACGAGTACATTACCATTAGGTTACCTGTGTTGTGACGCTGTGGGCGCTGAACAGGCCGCTGCAGTTATGTGAGAGCAGCTCGTCCAGCAGCAGATTCAGATCTGTTTTCACAGCCGCTCCCCCGCAGCCGCTCAGTCCCATCAGCTTAGCGCTGCAGCGGCGGAATGGACACCCCGCGGCTTGCAGAGAACCGAGCTCAGCTTCCGAATCGAACAGAGGATCCTCACACTGAAACGGAGTCAAATCTTCATCAGAAACCGGGACCCAGCTTGACTCTGGTGAAGCTCCTCGGGCAGCCATCTTGACAGAGGTGAAAAAAAAAAAGAAAACCAACAGTACTATGGCAACCACCATCCACAGGAAGCAGGATCTTATGTATTCAAATTAAAAGTCTTGTTTTAGGGGTGGTAAATTACTTTATGTAAAATGTTGAGTGTTTAATGTTGAACATAGATACCTGGTATACATAACTTGCCACTTTTATTTTCGTATTATTTGCAATGTTACATTAGTCAATTTAACCCTAGACATACCGGAAATGTTGTAACCTTCTGTTAGGCACTGTAAGCAAATACCTTCGTAGAAATGGCCAACATGAGCAAAATAAAACCGAATGAATGTTGACATCAATAAATACTGATGTCACTAAAGACGGTTTCTGGTTAGTATACACAAGTGAGTAAATAAATACAGTTGCACGTTAAGATTGAACAAAAATGCATTTTGTATGCTTGTATAGCTTTATTTGGATTGACAGAAGCATGTAACACAGAGGAAAATTAACTACTTTTGGCTTACTCTGTTCCTTTTTGTTGTGGGGTCACAAATGACCCCACTGGTACTCGGTGCGACAATGGGTGCTTGACAAACTCCAGTGAACAATAAAAGATGATCTTTGAAAGCATGTTGTACTTAGCAATGAAAGGTGAAAAGTCACAAAATTAGCAAACAATTGTATGCCTGGCACCTGTAGGGCACGAGGTGAAAGAGGCGGTGGGGTCATTTTTGACCCCAGCGGTATTCCCAGGGTTAAATGTTCTGGCTGTCAAAGGCACCAAGACAGAATTAGAGCTACTCTGGCATTTCCATTGTTTTTATAGAAGACCGAGCAAATTGTCTCATAAAGGGACCAAAAGGATTGATTGCAATTCAGTAGCATCAACGATTATGGGAGATCCATGGGTGAGAACAATTTAGTTTTTCTGTAAGTTAGATTTTTATTCATCCCCCACTACAAATTCTAGTCATAACCAAATACACCCACCAAAACAAGCTACACATATCACCCCATACCACCAACCCAGGCAAGGAAAGCAGGGGGAGGGAAAAAACAAAAAAACAAAAACCAAAAACAAATGATGTACTATTCTTTATTACTGATCTACGCATTTTGTACAGCCTCAGTGCAAAAAATAAAAATAAAAAAAATACTGGGGGAAAAAAAATACTCAGCAAAAAAAGCTGCTTTAACACACAAGAAAACTACAGAAAAGCAATAGGTGCATTGCAACATACAAATTAAATATTGTACACAGTCCATGCACTTATGTACAGCTTCTATAGATTTTTTTTCAGATTTTATGTGCGCACATTGTGTGCGTAAGTGTGTGTGGCCTCAGTCATCAGTGCATCACAGTCCAGAATCTGAGATGAAAAGTGGAGGCTGGCCCTTAGCCAGATTTGAAGAGCAGAATGGCCACTTGACCAAGGTAGAAGTAGATGAAATGCTTCGTTTCATGCGTCACGTAGCTGCCAAAGTTTCGCCCCACAATACAGTGCCACGTGGGGTTGTACTTCTTGTCAAACTCCTGTTGAAGGCAAGACGGGAGAGAAAAAAAAAAAAAACAAAAACAACAACAAAAAAAAAAAAAGTGTATCAAAAGACTGCTAGTGCTAAAGAACCTCACAATAACTCAAAAGATGGCACCTCAGCTGTTTTAGACAAAATTTTACATCATGCATATGCAGGTTGTGCCTTTTGTCTGTGGCCAACCTGTGATGTTTGTGTAATTTTACATAAACGACCTCTTCTTTCTGACTGTATTGTTGAGCTCTGCTGGTGCGTGATAGTCTGAGGCACACCAAAATCTGCCTCCCTGCACTAAAACATTTCAAGATCTTACAACTTACGCAAATGACTGCAGCCTTCAAATTGTGTTTGGCCAAAGCAAACAAGAGTAAACTGGTCTTCATAAAACAGCAACTTTCACAGTAGACAAGGAGGAAAATAAAAAACTTTTTTCGCATCAAAGAAAGATTTTATACAGAGACGTTTACATGCAGGAAGGCAACGTTCACATCATGCCACAGATATTAATCTTAAACATCTTATAACTTTATAGCATACACTTTCATTGTAAGAAGCTAACCTGCTGTATGCTGAATAATCCCAGATGGGCTGGGTTTTGTGATGTGATTAAATGAATTCAAAGCAACTGTTTATGCATGTTTAGTTTTAATATATGGACTGCATGGACTAGGGAGTGACTGAACAACGTCCATAGTACAAACTTTTATGGGCCCTAAAACACCTGACAATGCCCACTTAGCATTAATCAAATTACCTTTTTGATGTATGCAGCAATGTCTTTCTCAATGTTGTACTTCTCCATGGCCTGTGTGGCACAATCTACAGCATCTTGCTGCATGTCCTCAGACATGTCAGCATTCTTTATCACTGCCTTCCTGTCAGTCATGATGGCTAAAACAAAGTACAAAGTTAGAACAGCAAAATGTACTGACAGGTGTCCACAGAGTAGATGTAATCAAATTAACAGAATGGAGGTCAGAACAATTTAGAAAAAGTAGGAGTTCAATCAAAACACAGGGCACTGATAGCATTCTGGAACAGTTGTCCACACGTGTTAGGGGAGTTGTGTTTTCTATTAGATGTTTTAGGCATAAATAAAATGAATAAATGTGTATTGTATGTTATTTTAATTTTTAAAAAGCACAATCTCTCCTTTTTTGCCTTCCATTCAAGAAACATTTAAACAATTTGATGCATCACATCCCTTATTTCAGAAAAGCACAGCTGATGACACTTGCTCCTCCCACTCCCTTGGCTGGTGTCTCTTTGTAATTGGATGATGCAGGAACCCACTGGGTCTCTACTGACAGGCCCTCCACAACACAGATGTGACTCCAACATTAATCCCAGCTCTGACCTTTGCCATGCCCCGCAGTGCCAAACAAGACATTTTTACAAAAATGTTATGCACTGCACAAAAGCAGTCACTATTCCAGTGCGTCTACCATTTGTGATTTAGGCCTAACTGTTTGGAAATGTTTGCATAGCAGTACATTTATGTCTTCCTAAAGTATAAGTAAATGTGCAAAAATAACCTGGACTGAAGTTCAGAAAGTCCAATTACACCAACTAAACAACCAAGATTTGTAGCAAAATCGTTTACCCACCTTAGCCATCTTTCTGAAGTTTCAAACAAAGTAACCAGGCAAGTCAAATAAGAGTCAAAGTCATAGCTACTACCAAACACATTTTGTATTGTAGCACATCCTTTGGACACCGGCTGTTTTCATACAGAGTGCCAATTGTGTGTCTAAGCTCTCAAGTCATTTTTCAAAATAAATAACAAATTAATAATAAAGATGTACCATTGACTGTTCAGGTCAGGAAACTGGAGCGAATTCCAGTATCTACATAGCTCACTTGTGTCATGTTCTCATTGTGTTTTTCACGAAAACTGAACAGTCATGAATGTTCTTTGAGTTTACAAGGCCTGCGCAAGTCTGCTACTTTTGCTAACTACAGCTCAGGTTTACATTCAACACTCTGCAATACAAATAAGAAAAACATTTTAAAGATAGTCTTAATTGATTTAAAAAAATTCATTGTTGATTTTTTTGCCCAAGAGCAGAAAGCTGGATTCGTTTATCTTTCTAAATTAACTCTAAGCACGAGTGTGCTCACACCAGCGCACACATTATATAAAGGCCAGACTCATCCGTTTAAAGAACAAGTGCAGCTACCAAAAAGACGTACTAATTTGACAGTAAGGAGGCCACCAAAATCAGATCTCTCCAAAAGACAGAGGCTCTCTTGTGTTCAGCCCAAGAGGGTGAGGGGAGAATGAAACTAGTCATCTTCCAAGCACTAAGAATATGCTTTCATGAACGCCCAGTGAACTCCAAGGGACAGTTTGCCTGTGCAGAGCACTCCTGTGCACCATGTAAACGTCAGTTTAAGCGTGTATTCTCAAGTAGACCATAGTCTGACGTCCTGGTTTTGCAGTGAGAAGGAAAGGCATGCACAACTGATCCAACGCCATGCTTACACCGTGGACATGACGGGGTTAGCAGCATTTAAGGTGGAAAGTTGCAACCATGTGTTTGTTCGCAGCGGTTTGATATCCACAGAATTTACGTAAGATCACTCAATCCTTCGGACAGCAGCGCTCCTCGCCTCTGAACTTTCGGCAGACTGCTCCAAGAAACCGTAGTGGTCTTCGCTGCAACAAAGCATTTTCAGAGCAGTTTTCTCCATTTCAGACTTCACACACAGATAACGCTGTAAACGCTGTGAAAGACGGCTAACGTTAGCTGCCACGGTCGTGGCGTATTTGCGTGTCATGATTTCAGCACTTTCCTAAATAAACTTGGTAGCCGCCGCAAGCACATACAAACCCAGCACAACGAGCCTGGAATAGACGCACGCAGTGAACAAAACACGTACAGCTTACCCCGTGTCTTACTGGCTGTATACTAGTATACTGCTTCTGCCTCTGCCTCTGCCTCTGTCTCTGACCGACGCACTCCACAGCTTCACCTGCTGACGACTGCTCAATTCACCACAACGTCCATTTGATGCCTGCGCCTCGCACTTTATTCAGCCAGACAGACGAGAACATTCATTGGCCACGCCCATCTAACTGCAGCCGCATTCTAATTGGTCAAGACGGCGCCTCTCGCCCCATGGATCGAGCGTTTTCCACTTGCCTCCCACTGACTGCGTTTTATTTCATCCCACAATGCATTGGGGCGAAATGAGGAGTTCTCTGGATGCTTCACTGATGCCTCCTTCAACCTGGAGCAGGGACGGAAATGTTGGTTTCCCACTGCTGTTTCTAAGATCTCATTATGTTTTGCACAAGCTTGTTGTAAACCGGGTGAGTGTGTCATGTAAGCATGTGGCCTATGTTCCTCACGTGAAATTGATTTTTGGTGAACTCTGATGCAAACTGGCAAACTGAAAAATGTACAAGACATGTTTGCTGTACGGTTTGCTATAGGGTGGAACTACAAAGCTAATAATGTCATCCAACAAGAATTGGACCACATACACTCCCTTTAATTTTTTTTTTTAATTCAGCTTCAATGCATAACTGAACAAGTCATTTTCTTGGCCAACTAATTCTGTTTTAGGGCAGGAATTGCAATTTTTCGGTGAACATATCTTTGAAGATGTGTTTGTTTACAACTGGTCATCTCTAGGCAGTCATTTTGGCACTGCAGTAAATAAAACAGTTCAGCCTGCCACACTGAACATCCGGTGGGATATAATGAATTGGCTGCAAAGATAGAGTTGTGGTGATTTACTGATTTTAAATCTACTTTTCTGTGACTGTACAGTCTCATTTGGGGAATGAGCAAATTGGACTGCTTTCACAACACTCTTGATGGTGAGCATCAGTGTGCTTCGGTGAGTGTGACCTACTGTTATAGGAAGCTTTGCTGGCACCCCTCTCTACTGTATCTATCTATCATTCATGAGAAAAGAGATTTTACATGCAATTCTGCACAAATATTTGATACTTTTTCCCTGACTTTTGGCAGATATGAGACAGTTTCTAACGGGGACATTTGCTCACTGTGATGCTCACAGAGTGAATACTACTGAAGTGGTGTACTTTTAGGAATACTACCTTCTTTCTTTGTCACTTTTTACCATGGCCCCCACATTATAAAGTAAGTGTGTATATATATTATTTCCCCCACTGTATATATATATATATATATATATATATATACATATATATTTATATATATACACATATATCGGTTATGTGGGGACGGGGTTGCTGCGTGCCTGCAAAGTCTCGTCCTTTTAGGGGGTGGGGTTGTTTGGAAACCCCTGTTGAATCTTGATTCTTGAATCATGAATCTTTCGCGAAAGAATCCACTCCACTTAATCGATAGGAGATTACACACACCACTGGAAATCTGCTCGGGTTTGCCTCAAACTCACCGGATGCAAGTGAAGTGAATCGGCAGTGCACAGACAGGCTGCTCGGATTTCCAGTGGCGTGTGTATTCTTCTATTGATTAAGTGGAGTGGATTCTATCGCAAAAGATTCA
>JBBIGA010071355.1:0-12012 GCA_037576975.1 Alestes dentex
AGACGCTCCACGGGGGAAATTCTGGACTGCAGCGTCACAGGACAGCAGCCAATCAGCAGCAAGGAGAAATAAATAACGTGTTTCACCTCCCAAGACGCCTTTCTTTGTGTTTCTCTCCACAGTACCAAAACAGTTCCATTATTTTTATATGCAAATGTGGCTGAATTTACATTAATATTTATGTTACAAAATTAGTAAATTATATTTTACTTAATAATTTAGCACTTGTATGAAAATGTATGAAAAAGCTGTGACGTCGGGGCCTCGCCCACCACGCACCCTCGTCCTCGTGCTGGTTGTTTATGTTTGGCCGCGCTGCTTAGCAGCCCAGTACAAGGAAGAGGGGGCGTGGCAGACGAGGCCCGGACGTCACAAAAGTAAAAAAAAAAAATCTGGAGGATATCTGCAGTTTCCGCGTTAGTGCGGGTGTTTCAGCGAACAATTATTAGTTCAGTTCTCAGAAAAAATCCGCGTTGGACTGAAACGGCGACCGCTGATCCGAGTTAAAGAGGGGGCATAGGTCATGGAGGTGACTCACCGTGCACTCTGTGGAAAAAAAAACACGGGTTAGAATGACAGTGACCGGACAAAGATTTCCAGGTAGGCTGGCTATAAATAAGGACGAAAGAGATAACAGGTTACAGGTGAGGGGTGTAACTGATTTTTACGAAAACAAGGTATTAAGAAACATAAACAAGCCAACCAATGAAAAGACAGGTTAAACGGATCATGTAACTTCAAGGGAACAAAACACGGATAAAGACGATAATTATTGTTAAAGTGAGACTAACAGTGTGAAAAAGCAGAGAGCATACCCAGGCTGATTCATCAGGAGACAGAGACCGCCAAAGGCGGGCCAAAGTGCCAAGGCTGTGACAGTACCCCCATTCCAGGACTGGTACCCAAAAGGGGGGTGAGGGTGCCCCTGCAAAGAACCCCAAATACGATGTGGTTGACCAGGTCGCCGGAGGTCCAGTAGATAGTAGGGTTGACTGGGAGGACAACCCCTAGGATGAAGAGCGTGTCGATCCAGCTGGGATCTGTGGAATTCATCAATAAGTTCCAGACTAAGGCCTCTCCTTGGGACTGTAGCCCTCCCAATCCACCAAATATTGGAGGAGACCACAAAGTTGTTTTACTTGATAGGCAGGGGCGCCCTCAACCTCCACCATCAGAGGTTCCACTTCTCTCTGGACTGCCAGCCTGAGAAGGGAAGCATGAAAGACAGGGTGTGTACGCATGTGAGATTAATTTGTGAATCAATTAAGAAGGGGCCAATATACCTGGGGGATAACTTGGAGCTAGGCAGGTTAAGACATTGATCTCTGGTCCATAAAAAGACCCCATCTCCTGCCCGATATGTCTGTGTCTCCCCTTTATGCCGGTCGGCCTGCACTTTAAACCGACGAACCGCCCAGTGGATGATGGTGTCCAATCCTTCCCAGACCTGCTGCGTCCTGCGAAACCACCCTTCCACCTGGGGAATGTTGGTTGGCATGGGATCCCATTGACAGAGCGTGGCTGGTGTCCAAGTACACACTTGAAGGTAGTTAGACTGCTGGCTGAGTGGTGCAGGGAGTTCCAGGCATATTCTACTCAGACCAGCCTGGAGGAATCTTCCAAGTTCTTGAATGATGCATTCAGTCTCACCATTGGATGCGGATGATAGCCCTAGGACAGGCTGACAGGGGACCCCAGCTTTGTAAAAACTCCTTCCGTACCCGTGAGACAAACTGAATTTAATGGTCCAATAAGACCTCCTCCAGGAGGCCATAGAACCGGAACACTGATTTGAACAGAGCGTCAGCAATCTGGAGGGCAGAAGGAAGGGAACATACTGGAATAACACAGCAACCCTTAGAAAATCGGTCCACCACCACCACCAGAATTGTTGTGTATTCCTTAGATAACTGGCAAGTCTGTGACAAATTCCACAGGAATGTGGGACCATGGTCTGTTCGGTATTGGTAAGGAGAATAGTTTACCGGCAGGCAAATCGCCAGGACTCTTAATGGCAGTGCAGAGTTGAAGTTGAAGTTGAAGTTTATTATTATCATATGTACAAAGTTCAGTGTACGGAGCACCATGAAATGCTTACTTGAATACCCTCTTCGCGGGCAGAATATGAAGACATAAGAGACATAGCAGTGCAGGAACAATAAATAAATAATCACAGAGTGACAAGGAACGGACGGCATTGTACACACTGGTGGACATGGAAGGCCACCAGTACTCACGGCGAGTTATTTCTGATGCACAGGCAATACTGTGATGTCCGGTGGCAGGTGTGGTATGGGCCCATTCTACCACGCGACTACGAGGGGGCTCCGGGACAAAGACCCAGTCTGTGGGGCAGCCGAGAGGCACAGGGTGGTCCTCTGTACTCTGGGCTATTTCCTCATCCAGGTTCCAAGCCACTGGAGCCACCAACATGGAGGGAGGTAGAATGGGTTTGAGGTTAAAATTGATTTCTACTATGGGGTGACGACGAGAGAGTGTCTGCTTTACCATTCTTCCTACTGGGACGATAAATTATGGAAAAATTCAACCGAGTTAAAAAACAAAGCCCATCGTGCTCAACGAGAGTTCAAATGCTTTGCCTGCCTGATATATTCAAGATTCCGGTGGTCAGTAAGAATGATGAAAGTGCCCCTACTTCCAGCACTGCTTTGATCGCTAGCAGTTTGTGGTTACCAATGTCATAAATGTGCTCTGCCTCCAACAACCTGCGGGAGAAGAAGGCACAGCTGTGTAATTTACTTGAGGTCCTGTGTCATTGCGACAGAACCGCTCTGAGACCTAGTTTGGAAGCATCCACCTCCACTATGAAGAGTTTAGTAGGGTCAGGCATTTTTAGAATGGGAGTGCTAGGAACCCATGATTTTAATTGAACGAACGCTTCCTTTGCATAAGGAGTCATAGGTAATCTCTTAGGTTTATCCTTTAGAAGGGCAGTGAGAGGAGTCATAATGGAACTGAAGTCCTGAATAAACCTGCATTATATGTTGGCGAACCCTAAGAACCGCTGCAACTCCTTAACTTAGCATGGTTTTGGCCACTCAGACACAGCAGGGGACCATATAACAATCAATTAACATATAACTAACCTAACAGACTCTGAGACAAAACCATAGCATTCTTAAATATACAGAGAGCAGATTGATTAAATAACTACAAGATATTACATCCCAGAAGCACATGAAAAGACATAATCAGGCCATTTCCATTCCCCCCATAGCCATAACAGGAATGGACCATGCCAATTAAGCCTGGAACCAAATAAATATTGCTCCGTTCCTTGGTGGCACACTATAGGCACTGTGTGCATTATAGTGCATTATAGGCACTGTGTAGGTCAAGTTTGGTGAAAATTCTTGCCCCACAGAGTAGTTCTATGCCCAATGGGATAAGTGGAAGAAGGTAGGGATACTTCATTGTGACCGCATTATTGAAGTTTAGATGCATTATGCGACTCTAATCCCCCCTGGATGTTTTCTGAACAGAAAGATAAAGACAGTACGGAGCAGGTATCGCCCGGGAAGCAGCAGCTCGGTGAGAAAGCCAAAGTGGCAGAGTCGTCCCGCGCCGGGGGGCGGGATCTGCAGGTGGAGGCCCTGATGAAAATGAAGAAGCTTCCTCAGATCCTCCCGAGAGGTTCCATTCCAGACAAATCCCAGCTGTCCGTGCACTCCTCCCCTCCAGCTTTCACTCACAACGACTCGAGCAGCGTTAAAGTGACTCTTCCCATCACTGTGACGACGCTCCCGAACCCCCAGGCTCTGCCAGTGGTGATCCTTCAGTATCCTGAGCAGGAGAAAAGCACTTCGGTCACCGTTTCCACCTCTGCTGCCCCAACTCCGGTGGTTCAGAGAGGACGCCCTGCCCCCCCCAAACGGGGTCCGGACCCCTCGGCTACAGTTACAGGTACAGATGAGTGAAGATGTGACAAAGATACACACGACACACACACAACACACGACATCACAATGAATAAGAAACAGGGAAAAGTATACACTATTTACAAAGTATACACTATTTAGAAAGTATTCACTATTTAGAAAGTACACACTGTTTCGAAAGTATACACTGAATTTAAAAACCTGCACGTTGTTGTTTAAAATTGCTCTGATCCGTATTTATGATCCGTGCAATTGTTCAATGATCTAGGAGTACCCAGCATTCTCTCAGTAAGAGTAACAATTCTTATCATTTTTAGTATAATTGTCATTATTATTGTTAACGTGTTAACTCCCCTAGTCACGGGACCCGGGGCTATTCCTCCGAAACGTAAAAGAGGCCGTCCCAGGAAGCCCAGGCCAGAAGAGATGATGCCACAGCCAACAGCAGCAGCAGCAGCTCCAAACCAAAACCCAGCACTGGTTACTAGAGGGGTCATCCAGAAAGCCCTTCCATCTTCTGCGTGCCCCCCGCCCCAGCAGGTGGTGGAGATTGTGCTCCAGGACCATCAGGGTCTCGTGGTAAGCCAGGAATCGAGGGATTCTGAGCAAAGAGGAGCAGTGGTGAAATGCCAGAACATTCTGGAGCCCGAAGCTCCACGTGTTCTTCTTCTTCCCAGTGCCGACCAGCCTGCTTACGAGATCAGTCGGGCTATGGTCATCCAGCGGGCACCGGTCTCCCAGCCCGTGCCTCAGACTACCTCTCTAGACCTTACGCCCGCCACGCTAGACCAGAACAGAGAAGCGAAACGCACTCCCGTCGAAGATCCACCCGCTTCCTCTGAAAAACCGACCCCGTCTGGCCACTCGGACACAGAGAAAACTCCGCCCCCCCAGGCTCCTTAGCAACAGCAGCACAGCCAACATTTATTTCTTCAAGAGATTTGAGCCCTGTGAACTTGACCTGGATGTACATCGCCTTTTCAGTGTCCCTCCAGTGACTAGGAGGCCTTTATTTACGGCCGAGTTCGTCTCTGTGATACATTAACATCAGCCTCATGCAGTCAAACATCCAGAGCAGGGCGGACGAAGTACAGCTCACCTGTTCTCCAGTAAAAGTACATGTACTCTGTAAAATACTACTCGAGGAATGTGTTCTGTGTATATGGACTTGAGTAAAAGTGCAAAAGTACTTGGGTATCAAAAGTACTTTCAGTTACTGTAGATCTCGTAAAATATTTTGATGGACAAGTTCTGTTAAGGAGAAGATCTCACCGGTCTCCTGAATAGAACTTCATTCAAATTGTCTGACTCAGCATTTTATCTGTAATTCTCAGGTACATACACAATCATGTACTTTTGTACTGACGTACGATAATTGTACCTTTACTCAGATAGTATTTTACCAAGAGTATATCTGCTTTTGCTCAAGTGCTGAAGTACTGGACATCATCCGCTCCTGCTCTAGAACCCTCACTCTGTTCTGCTTGGTTCTGGCCTGGGAAGTGCAGCACATTGGGCTGTTTACTCTGGCCTGGCCACTAGGGGTCCTCTGAGAGCTGCACAGTATAAAGTACTAGTGATCTTTACGTCTCACAGACAGTATATTCAGAACATACTGGTGAGTTAATAACATGTCTAAAAAAATAAGGAAATGGTTTAAAAAACACGTCTCTATTTTTGTAAAGTATTTTATTTTCACTTACATTACAAGTATACCTGGATTAACTTAAATATCCACAGTAGCTCTGTGATCAGGATGGGTCAGAGTAAATAAACAATCAATTAACATTTGTTAGGGCACTCATTTACATATTGTAACCTTCTGTGACATCTTTCAGTATCAATGTAACGCTCAATAGATTGTGCAGCCCTGCACTAGTGTTATGAGTGCACTTTTTGTCTAATTGCACCGTGAACACTGTTATTTCTACACATCTGACTGACAGAGCGACTGAAACAAGCACAACAAAGAACTAGGCTGCACAAGGCTGGTATTAAAACAGCTGGTTCAGGAGAGTAAAGCTGGGCCTTCGCTACACAACTTAACCCTGATTTACCTCTTAACACCACTGAGCCAGTCTTGACACACATAAATAAGGGCCTTTGTAATGTTTATAGTATATTCGGATGCTCATGCTCTCACTGTGATCTCCCCGTTTCTTAACACCATGGTCGTCCGAGTGTGTGTCTAGTGTGTGTGCCCTCACAAAACAAGGCTGGAAAATTTAATGTCACTTCACTGAAGGCCAGTATTCGTAAAGCTACACGACACATAATACAAACGTTTTGTGACAACTGACCTTTATAAAGGCTTATTCGAACATCAGCTGTCATGACGTCTTCTGAACTGACACCGAAACTGACTGAACGAGCCTTTATGACCACTGACTCTGGCTGGAATAAGCCTTTATAAACGCTCGTGTGGGTTTATGTCACTTCATACAGGTTACCGAAGTGCTTGAGGACGAGTCGAGCGGTTTACGCTGTCCTTTTTTTTAAAAAATGGGACACGATATTAAGGTCGTGTAGCAAACGCCCAGCTCAGCATCTCTGCAGGCCTCCTTGAGGAGACCTTCTGATGACGATCTGTGACGTCTGGACGAGACCCGCTGATCCTGAACGGGTGTGGATTATCAGGTCATGTAAATCAAGGCAAACTGAAATTTGAAATACTGCGCTCTCGAATAATGACTAGCTCTATTCAGTGCCGTACAGGGGGCAAAAAAGAGATAATTAAGACTTAACCCAGACTCTGGTTTGTGTTTTTAGGGCCACGGGAGGACACCGGGCCTCGCGTCGCCATAAAGACCGTCCTGCATGTCCGTGTTTGCGGTCAGGAGCGGTGAATAAGGGGGCCGCTGAGTGTGTAGCTGTTCAGGTGACACTGAGTGGGATTACGGGTTTGTAACTTCAGGGTCTATAGAGTCCCCCTCCTTCTGTCCTCGTCCCAGAGACTGGACGCGGTGTCCCCGTGTTGTGTTCTTCGAGTTCCGTGTTGTGTTCTTCGAGTAAAAGCATCGTTAGGTCGGAGGATAATGTTCACCACCAAAAAGGCAAAAGTCCCAGGAATAGTTCAGTTGAAAGTGCTAACGCTGCTAACGAGCACAAACAGCCTGCTGAACTCCCTCCCATTCAGTGTGCAGCGCCACCTAGTGGACACAGAAAGACATGGAGGCAGGTACCTGTTGATGACCCCCCTGATGTTGGGTGGCTCAGATTTATTCAAACAAGAAGCTGCACAATACAGGGGTTGGTGAGGGTGTTGGCGTGCTGGGGAAGGTGCAGGGAGGTGCAGGGTCGGTGGCGTGGTGAGGCCCGGGAGAGTATCGGTGTCCAGGTCGCGAGCAGGGAGAATCGTCCGGGCTTGAGCCTTCAGGGAGGAGAACAGCGAGTCACAGGCAACGTTAGTGCAAGCTGTCAGGCCTCTTCATTCTCTCCCAGTTTTGTTCTGGCGACCTCTTATGTAGGGCGCAGAGTTCTCATTGACGGTAGCCACGGAGTCTCGTTGTGCCGTCCCTCCTCCCTCCACAGGATCTCTGGCTGTCCAGAACAGTGGTGCTGAAGGGGGCGTGCCACCGTCGGTGTTTTGACAGCGCCTGCTTTTGCCTACTTCAGCACCCTGAACAGCGCGGTCGGCAGAGCGCCTCCTTGTGTCTGGCGCTGGGGTTTCGGCCCGGCGGCACAAGTGTTAACCAAGTTTGCCGCAAACAGCCATCTGTCAACATGTTCACTGGTGGCTACTGCTCAGTGTTCGCTACACTGGCTCATTTGGCACAAACCACCACCTGTTAACATGCTGATCGGTGGCTGCTAGCCCCCCTCAGTGCTACGTAGCATGTCTGGTTGAGCTGTTACTTTAAATGATTTGAGGCTTACTGTGTAAATACTAACTTGGCACAAAATTGGTGTGATTTTTAAAAAATGTATTTTATTTTTATTAAAACACAGAGCTACGCAACGAGATCGGCTCGACTGCAATGAACACGAAGGGCAAAGTGCAGTTTAGCCAGTAGCTAGCTTGGCTACCGCTACTACTTTATCTAATTTAGTCTTGCTATTTGTTGTTCATCGTTTTTTACAATTGAAACCTCTTCCTTTCACTTTCGGTCGGGCCCAGAGCTTTTAGGGATGTTAATTTAATTGAAAAACAACCGAAAGGCTACTGGTTGTGCTAAAATTGCCCGCTGGATTAGCCCCCAGTGTTAATGTACATTGCCATTTTGGACCATTTCTGTTGGTCCGCTCATCGTGAAATTTCGACCAGATGTCAAAGACAGCTGGTACTTACGGTAACGATGTAAAAAAAAAACCCCAAAAATGGCCTTTTCTGTACTCACAGTACGCTCTGTATTTATTAACTGGCTGTGTAAGCCGTGTAGGGCTGCACGATGTGGACAACATATCTGTATTTCAAAACTGCCTGTGATTGCGATGCCTTTCAGTATGTAAAAGAGGGCCTTTATCATCACTTTCCTGGAGTTAAAAAGGCTTGAAGTCTGAAATTATTGTTTAGGTTTCAGAATGTACATTTACGTCCCCATCCATACAGTCCGTATGCTGCATAAATAGACTGTTTTCAAACCAGTTTTTGTGATGCCACAAAACCAACACATTGACAAATCGTATTCATCCTGCAGCCCCGTGCTGCAAAACAGGGTGGCCAATCAGAAAAGAGCTCACTTACTTTGACCAATCAGTGTCTTTAACGGTCAAAAATGAGATTTTGTTGAATTACATCAAGGCCTCGATTCATCACAGCACCCAGTTAACTCACCTGGAGCTGTGATTGGTCGACAGGGTGACCAGTTATATAAAGGCTCATTTGCATATTGCAGGTTTCTGTAATCTCAGTATCACAGAGACATTATCGTGATAATGATTAACAGATGGTATATCGTGCAGCTCTACAGTCTTGTATATTTATGAGCATAATGTTAATACAAAAGTATTAATAAGTGTTGGGCCATTAGGTCCGCTCAACTTGAAATTTCAACTCTGTGCCAAATGCAGCTGGTTCTTAGGTAACGATGTAAAAAAAAAAAAAAGGAAAACCAGCAAAAAAAACTGAGCCTATATTACTCTAATCATGTTCTTTCTGTCGAACATCGTATAGCACTGTATTTATTAATTGGCCATGTAAGTTACGTATATTTATGAACATGACATTAATATAAAAGTATGAATAATATATATATTAGCAAAATAAAAATATTGCAGATTCACTTTTGCCTGTATTTTGGTAGCACAACCAAAAACGATTCAGGTTTTATTCCTGACTGGAGGCTAAAGTGAGGTAAAGTGGAGCTTCTGGGGGTTTCAGTGTTCGTTGCAGTCGACTTAAGAGGGTTTGTCCGTTCGAGCCGCTGTGAATGTTGTTTTATTTGAGGTTTGGAAACTCGTTAAGCTTGTTCCTGTGTTAAGCTCGTTACTGGGCTTCTAGAACCAGGTGGGATTTTAATTTCCAGATTCGTTTCCTTCGTTGTGGAAAACGTGAAGTGGGTTGTTTGTAGCTTGACGCGCTGATCATCACCATCACTATGAGGTACGGCGAGGAGAACGCCGTCAGAGCAGAAGATCCATCCTGTCGTTGGCCTTCGGAGAACCAGGAATATGCAACTTAGAACCCAGAAGTAGCACTGTCGTCTAGATCAGGTGTACTTTAGAGTCGGACGTCAGAGACGTCGCTTATTTAGCAGAATGAAATTAAAACGCTGTAATAATGTAACGACGTTAAGCACCGCGGTGAAAATGTTTACAGATAATTGGGGACGTGATGGAGCCTCGCGTCTCCGAGCGATTGTACACCACCCAGTTTCACTGCTGACTAATGGTGCTTTAAAAAAGAGAAAAGAAAAGGAAGGTAAAGGGGTTTGACCATCAGAGGTCGACGGTGCATCGCTCCAACCCAATGAGCTGCATTGAGCGTCACTCCTTCCTGGTGCTACTTCTCCTCGTCGCTGAGGTGTTCTGACGTCTGCAGAGCAGCAGAGACGTGAAACGCGTCCAACGTCGTCCCAAAACGCTTCTTTTTAACGCAGTCGCCCCTGATTTCACACTTCATGAAGCTTTGGCAAGCCCATCTCCTCTCTTTGACCACATATTTAAAGTCAGAGCAAAAACAATTCATTTTATGTTCAGTTCAGAGTGGGGGTTTGTTTCACTGTGGAGACTCTGATTTCTCTCCAGTGGAGGTGAATGGAACCAGACGTCTCCAACACAAATATAGTGCTTTCTGTTAAACCGGTTTTAAACTATAGAGAAAAAACACACCCCTCAACTCCTTGCGTAAGAGTGTGTGAAGTGTGTTTGTGTGTACATTTATTGTATCGCCCAGTTCTAACACACACACACACACTTTTTGACTTTGGGACAGAGGTCAGTGGTGTATGGGCAGGGGTCAGGAGGTCAGGAGGTCGGGAGGTCAGGAGGTCAGGAGGTCGGGGGAGTGAGATGCTAACGGTGGGCAATTTCTAAACTAAAATATGAACTAAAGTGTTAAATATTTTTCTGTATCTGGATAATAATTCTGCAAAATAATCTCATTCACTACACTATCAATAACCAAAAACACTGGAAAACAAAAGATTTTCCTCCTGGAGGTAAAACGTGTGACTTGCATGAAGTCGATTGTGCTGAATCCAAATCTGCAGGATTTTTATAGGCGTAATATTGTTTTGATACAGGTGTTGTTGCAAGGCAGCGTAGTAGCAGCCGTTTCTGCCAGGTGTGTGTTCGCTGCTGCCTGGTTTGAATCGGGTGCAGTGAGAGTTCGGGCCTGTGGATGATCTGATCTCGGCTCGGTTTCAGTGGAGGCGGATCACAGGCCCGTCTGTTTTACTGGGTTTTCTGGGATCGAGGGTCAAAACATTGACGGGATCGGCGGTTCACAATGCTCAAAACATGAGCATTGTGAACCGTCCCTACAATTTCTGTTACATTTGTAGTGAATTAATGGGGCGGCTGGTGTTCTGGTGGTTAGGGATTTGCCCCTGCAATCAGAAGGTTGTGGGTTCGAATCCCAGGACGGCTAGTGTCGCCACTGAGGTGACTGCTTACAGGTTCTGTTTCGGGTGTAAAACTGGATTAAAGTAAGTCAATACTGGTCTCTCCTGACTGTGAGTCTGTTTTAAACCAGAACCGAATCCAGATCCGATTCCTCCTGATTCTGTTCCGCTGAAAGTGACGGTTCTGATGTGGATCTGAACATAAAATCCTGTCGTGAGAGACAAAATGTGCCTTCAGATTTGAATTCAGCACCCTGCGTGCAGCAGAGGACACGGATTAGACAGAGTAGCAGACAGGTGTTATTTTTTTTTGTGATCCAATCAAATTCAGTTCTAAATTTCTTCTGATCGAACTTCATTTAAGTCGTTTCTGAGGCAAAAAGTGAAATCTGCTCCGAAAGCTCTGTCCTGGTGGTCTCCAGGCCTTGCCAGAGTTTCATGATCTGAATGAGAACTCCGTGATTTCGGGTCTGAGTGGTTCCGAGTTTTCTCTCAGTAAATGTTCTTGTAGACGTAGTGTGTTTTTGCGTCTCGAGGCTGAAATCACCTCGTGCATGTTCCGAGTTCTGAGAAGCTCGAGGCCGTGGACTGATCCCGTGTTTCTTTGTGTGTTTTAGTCTTCACCCCCCGTCTCTCCGGGTCCTGCTCTGTTTGCGTCTCGCACTTCTGGACTGAATGGTCTGAAACCATGTTCTGATTCGTTACAGCACCTTATATGTTTTGTACTTTTTCAGTGAGTTTTTTTAATAAGCGGCTCTGCAGAGTTGGACTTTCTTCCACACCGAACAGAACACGATGATGCGACGCCTCCGACTAACGAGAAATATTTTCATAAACCAGCTAATAAATGTTCATTTCTTCACCAGCAGGTGGCGTCAGAGTCTTCATTCTTTCTGTGTGGTTGTGTTTCATTAACCTTCAGGTTCTGGTCCTCAGAGGAGACGCTTCTTTCCAGACAGTGACGTTTCAGAAACACTTTTACACATTTTATTCCACCTACAGCCCCCTGGTTTCAGAGGAATGTTTCTGTTGGTTAAGACACACAGTGATCTACGTATGAATCATTCAAGCAGAACAAAGAGCATCTAACTGAAGTCCTGAACCAGTGA
>JBBIGA010071375.1:0-12010 GCA_037576975.1 Alestes dentex
ACGCACGCACGCACGCACGCACGCACGCACGCACGCACGCACGCACGCACGCACGCACGCGCACGCGCGCATGTGTATATATCTGTTTCGGCCGCGTTAAAAAAAAATTCGGCCGAAATTTTTTGGTGGCTAAACTTTGTGAATACCATTTTTAAAAAGTGCTTTCACTCCCCTATGTAGTCGTAAATGGAAATTCAAATCAAAGTTATTGTGATGTAACATCAACAACACAACTCCTTTAGCCTACAGCATTTACACTCACCCATTCATGGTGAATTCTGAGAAGTGTTTAGTCACATGCTGTAGGTAATCAAAAATAGTTAATTTAAATATGAACAGAGCCCAGTATTGTGATTATTAGCAGGCGATATTTTTTGTGCAGCTGCGATAGTCACATTTATCGGTGGTGTGAACTTTGAGTGTGTAGTGTGGGGGCGGGTTTGATGCACACAGTGTGTAGGGTTCTGTCTTGAATGTCCATGTTATAAGGCCCAATTGTGTTGCCTGGCATTCGTATGCAACCGTCTTGATGGTATTTGCATTCCCATTCAACACAGGCTCCAAGGAAATTAACTCATCTTGCCCTTTGATTACGTCACACCCAATGTTGTTGTACTGTGTGTTCTGCTGAACCACACTAGGCCTTTTTAACAGTATTGCGCCACAGCCTCCTGCACATGCTCCTTTATTCCAAATGATGCCTTTTTAATGTCGGATTATAGCGTCTTTCTGCTTCTACAGTTTAATCTGCAAAGCTGGTGTCAGTTCCTTGTAAAAAGGCAGCATCTTACGACACCTTTGTAAGAGCCATCAAATCTGTCTGTCACCCAGTTAGGCGCTATAGGCTGATGTCTGTTTAAAAAGCATTGTCTAAATGTAACAACTATGGTGGGTTAATTAAATATAAAACTCCTGTACTTGCGTTTAGTTGCGTATAGTTCATTAATGGTAAGTTTTTTTTTGTTGTTGTTGTTGTTGTTTTTTTTTTACTGATCATACACATATGCATGACTTTTTGTTGTTTTTTTTGTTTTGCAGGTAATATTTCCATTGTAACGCCATCCAACTATAGTACTGCCACGAAGATTACTTTAGGAGCAGTGAACTCGAATGTGGGAGCACACACGGTAAGCTTACTGCCCTAACAATCTTATGTACACAATCGTACATATACTTAAATATATCCAGTATGATGCCACTGATGATAAAGAAACAAAAGATATTAAATGATTAATAAATCCTGGCCTGGTCCTACATGTCTAGAGGCAGTAGTAATGTATTAAATACTTTTTTGCCCAGTTCTTAGGATAGTACATAGATCTTAACTCATAAAGTCACATATGTATAGCTTGTTGCTACCAGAGGTGCCCAAATCTACTTTTACCCAATTTTAAGCCTATAATATAATATTTAGTTAAAATTAATGCGTGGTTCTGCACGAAGAACCCTAACATAATGGGTTTCAAAGTTAGGCTCAACAAGGGCTTAATAATTAGTTGATTAGTTGCATTGAGTACATCGGAGCAGGGTGAAGACTCCAGGGCTGGAGAAACAAACATTAACAAACCATGTGTGATGTGGGATAGATCTTGTAGTTTACTGCTGCTAATTGGGTTCCTTTGTATATTTTTGCCTGATTTTTAAAATAGGTCTTTATTCATGTTGAAACAATTAGCCATGCAGTCTTTCATTCATCATCGTCATCCTCACCAACATCATGCACAGAGAAGCTTTGCAATCATAGAACATGAAAACAGGAGGGACACAGGAAGAGTGTGGTGAATGTCTCTTAAGTTGAAAGGCAGGTAATATTTCCATGCCAATATTTCTATTTATGCTCTTTCCAGTTTCGATACAAATAACTGGTTGCATTGGACAGTATTATAGGGCGTGTTTTGTTTTTTTATATAGCTTATTTTTAATTTTCTCATTAATTTATTTATAAACTTCATTTCACAGTCTCACGGCCATTTCAGGATCACTGTAGTTAATTTCAGTTGTGTTGTAATCTCAGTACAGGGGGTCCTCGGGTTACAACAGTCTCTACATACGACCTTTCGAGTTTACAATGCTCATTCCCATAACTAGTTTAGTTGTGCATGGTAGAAAAATATGCAGAATACGCAGTAACGCAGCGTATGAATGAGGGAGTCCCCACCCCCCAGTTTGCTTACCTACATTTTTTTTTTGCACTGTTAAAAGCGCAAGTATTTTTGCACTCATTTCTTAGTCATACAAGTACAGTATGTTTATGTTCTTTTCCTGTTTCTGTGGCTTAGTTGTGTTTTTATGCTCTAGATTATGAGTTTACAACTGTGTTAGGATAGGTAAGTGACTTAGGCCAGGGTGTGTTTCGACTAACACCAAAATTCGGGTTACATCACTGTCGTTGGAACAGATTTGTGTCGTAATTCGAGGACCTCCTGTAGTTGTAATTGGTCCACCTGCAGTGCACTTTGTGACCAGAGGGTGGCAGTCACACGTTGTGATGCCTTGCATTTGTTTCCCACCCGGCTTTATCACTCCTACAGAGACCCTGCATGTGTGTGGTTCTGGGCTGAGGCACTGAATGCATGCATGCTGGATGAGAAGAGAAGGAGAGCTGGGTGGGGAAGAAAAGAGAGTGAACACCAGAGGTCAGTGGGGCTCTGCAGGAGTGACTGGGTACACTCTGGGTGAAAAGAGAAAGGAAGAGGAAGTAGCAGGGTAGAAGCACTGGAGAGGAGGTCAGGAAGGACATCCACAGCAAGAGGTGTAGCCAAGTGCTGAAAAAGAGGAGAACTTGGAGAAGGAAAAGAGGAGTTCCCCTTTAGCTTGGTTAGTAGAGAACAGAATGCTGTGTGTTTTGCACTTAATAAGATCATTAGCAAGTTGGTGAGGACATGCGTGACTTTCCATTTACGAATCCATACAAAATAGAGCAGCCCTCCCAGTGGCATGGCAGTCACACATTGGCTCACTGTATGCTGTGTGAATGGATGAGAGGGGGATGGAGAGAAGTAGAGGAGGTCCAGCGTTGCAGTGCATAGCAAGATGGATTGAAGGAGAGAAAAGGGAGGAGGAACACATCATGGAAAGGACCAATGGTCTGCTTTAACTTAGGTTGTCCTTGTCTCTAAAGGCTAGATCATAAAATTGTGAGTGGCCAGACTCGGAAATAGGAGGAGGATGGAAAGTGTGTGTTTGTGTGTGTGTGTGTGTGTGTGTTTTGTTGTTGTTGTTGTTGTTGTTGTTGACGACATGTGTTTGTGTTGTTGTCTTAGACACCTGAGAAAATTAGGTTCTTCAGCCTGAGGAAAAACAAGCATTAGCAAACCATGTGTGCTGTAGGGTGGGACATGTAGTTTACTGCTGCCAATTGGATTCTTTTATATATTTTTGACAGATCTTTAAAATAGTTCTTTCTTCATGTTGAAACAATTAGCCATACAGTCTTTCATTCAACATCGTCAACCTGTGTTTTTCAAACCTGCTCACAAAACATCAAATACTTTTTACAAATAAACTAAATATCAAGATTTTATTTTGCATTTATTCTAATGTTAACTTGTGTATTTGCTGACACTGTCCCTCACTGCTCTGATAAATGGTTTTAAACAGTTTACACATGAGACTAAGACTTGCACAGTACTGTATGTGTGTGAGAAGACCTTTGACTGCATGTTTTTGTAATGTAAGTATTTTGTGGTCCATGTGTACGTGTAGGTTTCAATTCAATTCAATTCAAAGAACTTTATTTGTCCCCGAGGGGCAATTTAGGTTGGAAGGCTCCCGTTGCTATTTTTAACTCTGGATATTCTTATCTGTCCTCTGTAGATTATAAGCACTCCTCAGAGAGTGGCTCATTCAGGAAATATCTTTATCGGCAGCCCCTTCACACCACACGCTACACCTGCTACCATGGTAATGCAAGGATGCCCTCCAGAAGGCAACAAATGGACCCCAGGGTGAGTGTGCCCCCTTAATAGCATACACATTGAGACTGTAACTGCTCAGAAAATCCCATTGGTATGAGACAGAAGAGCGGGGGTGTATTCCTAATGGAAGTGGATGGAGAAAGCTGTGAGATGGAGGCTGATGGAATTTGAGCTCCACAGGGCTAGTCATACCGGTGCACATGTAACAGCTATGGTATTGTCCAACTTTCGTATAATTTTGCATCACTACTGCATTTTTTTCTGAAGATTCAGTATGCTTACAGAAACTACAGAATTATGAACACTTGATTTTAATACTTTTATTTCTTTTCTAATGCTGTACCATGTTGCTTTTGTTTTTTGTTTTTTTTTTTTCCACACTTTTGGTTTTGTACAGAAGTCTTGGTTTACCCCTCATTTCTTTATGTTTTACTTTGAATCACCTTTCTGGTACAAAAATAGTATTTTATGCCTGTCAAACTATCTTATCTTTGGTATATTGAGTAGAGTAAATGAAAGAAATTGTTTTACTGTGACAGGCTGCAAAGTGCCTAAAGATACAAGGTGTATAAATAAAGGATTTCCAATCACTCAGCATTCAGCACCACCAGTATACTGATCACCGCCTGATCATCTGCAATCGTTAGCACCTGTTTCTTCACTGGTTCAGGCCTTAAGTTAGATGTGCTTTGTTATGCTTGAATGATTTAAAAAAGGGTAACTTGTCAGAGTCAGGGACTGAACTGAAAATAAGAGACTTTGAAAATCCTTCAGGAAACCTGGGGAACTGTTCCTCAAGACTGCATTAAAAATACAAGTAAGTCTGGCTCTTTTGAATAAATGAGGGCTGACTCAAGGGTTTTGCCCAGGTCTGTACATCAAAAGCAGAAAGACCGTTATCATCTGAAAAAATCTCTGTGCAAGTGTAATTGGCTAAATATATGTGAGGGATACTGACCAGTGTGTATTTGTGGGTACATTCATGTGTCTTTTTATCAGCTGACACCACACAGCATGGAAGAAAACATTCCAAAACAGTACAAATAAAATACTGGAAGATATTGGAATAGCCTTTCTTGTAAAAATGAAAGTGAAAATGAGAGATTAGAACCACTGAGGAGAGTGGCAGAGCAGTATAGCTCAGTAGAGCAGTATAGCTAAGATAGTTGTTTGTGCCACCAGGGATGGAATTTGTATTTGCACAGTGAGTGGTGGGAGGAGGAGGGCAAAACATTTTATGATGATAATGTGATTTTTGCCTTGCCTTGCGTGCAAGATGAAGTGGTCAAACATCAGAAGGCATTCAGAGGTCACTACACTGTGATCAAAACAAGAATTCTGTCCATTCCTGTCTTTCCTAGGAACAAGAAACGGACCCATGACTTTATAGACTCCTATTACTCTGATAGGTGAGTGGCAATTAATTAACTGCAAGATGAAAAATAAAACTATAAACAGGTCAGAAATTGTTGGCACTCTTAACATGCACCAAAACAAAGCTACTGAATCGCAGGAGGTTTTGAAAACAGAATACCCAGTTTCTTTACTCTGCTGTACGTTCCACCCACTGAGAGCATGGCTAGTTTTACTTCCATAGTGTCACAGAAGGTCTGTGGTTTTACGGGCCCAGTTGAGCTGCTCTGGAGCCACACATTTATTAAACATTGAACAGAAAGTGCTCAGTACTGCCAGAGATGACTCTGTGTTTGAAGCGGTCATGTTTAGTTTAGTACTCATACTTTTGGGTAGTGGGGCTATACAGTGTAAAACATTTGGTTTTCAGAAATTGTGTAAAAATCAGTTATTTTTGCACACCATGTGACTACTTAACTGTGCCGTTTATTTTATTGTTAAGAATGCCAATAAATCTAACTTTCTATAGAAAACATACATTATTATTTGTCCTTTAACCTCAGTTTTTTCTCTACCCGTTTCCATTTGAAAAACATGCTTTTGTCGACTATACTAAATATCATCTTGTCCCCTTATGTTGTTCTTATATTTTTCTTACACTGTTTCTCATTGTTCTTTTTGCACTTTGTGTATTTTGTCCTGTTTGCACTTATGTAGTCTTGTGGTGTTTCTGTTTTTGTTCTTGTGTTGCTCCATGGTCCAGGAGGAACATTGTTTTATTCAGTGTTTACTGTGTAAATGGTTGAAATGACAATAAACCTTCTTGATTTTATGGAATGCTAACATTCCTGTTAATAACATGGAGCCTGCAAATATACGCTTGTTTTGTGAAGCTAAATAAGAAATGTTATACACTGCTTCATGTGTTTGTTTTTTTTCTAGCAAAAGCTAATAAATGTCTTAATATATGTTGCAGGGATGGACTGTGCTCTAGTGACTCCTCGTCAAGGTACATAAACCACTCTTTGTCTCACTGACTGTGTGTAGAGAGCAAATGATTTGTTTGGCTCTGTGTGTATGAGGGAGAGAACACACATACCTAAGTGAGTGTGACAACACATGTGTGTGCATGCCTGTGTGTATGTGCATGTCACTTGCCCTGTAGAATTTATGAAGCTCAGATGCTGTGCAGGATTGCTGAGTAGCACAGCTGAATATCTTTTTTTTTTTTTTTTTTTTTTTTTTTTTTTTTTTTTTAAATTTGAGTACTCCTCAGTGTAGTCGGTCGGTCTTCTCACACACAAAGACCACATCACAGCATCGAACATCCCATAAAACTGTATTACAAGCTCCCTGGTGAAAAATTGTCACATGCATTGTTTCTTTTCTGTTACATATTTAGACACCCCTTGCCTAACTGACCACACCAGACCTTGATCCTATTTCTTAGTTTGGAAAAGCAAATCCCACGCAGGCACTGGGTCGCACCAGTGGTGGGCTAACACCGTCAGACTGGTGTGAACCTTAGCTAGCAAGATTTTTGGTGTTTTTAGGGCAAGGGAACGCACAGCCAAAAAATGATGAATGCAACTTTCTTTCGTCCAGAAAGCGTGATTGATTGATTTAAACAGTTTATATTTGTTGGCTAATATGTATATATGTTGATTCTTCTAAACACCCCCATAAACTCACCTGGATCTGAAGCCAGCATAGCATAAAATATTTATATGATTGCAGTAACTGTATATTGCTCCATGGGTAATGTCTCCATGATAACACATTCTTTTCAAGCACCCTAACAAGCCTGACCTCTGTGCATGGTCCATCAAACTGTAGCTCAACATAGACACAGTGTTACCCAATAGCATTCATTCTTTTGCCTACAGTGTGCACAAAGTAATGTTTTAAAACAATTTGTCATTCAGAAATTACCTGGTTTCACAACAATTTAATTTAGGCATTTTTTGAGAAGTGAGAAAATTGTAGTCTAGTTTAACTAGAGGGCTTGAGTGAGGCTCACTTTAGATGACCTGAAAGCAGAGATAATGATTCTAACACTAGACTGGTATATCATTAACATTATGGGCCAGTTTCCCAGAGCAGGATTAAGCCTGGTCCTGGACTACATAGCATGGAGATTTTTAAACATAGTCCAAGACTAGGCTTAATCCATGTACAGAAAACTGTACCCATATGTTGAGGAGGTATTGTATTTTTTACACAAAGCAGTTAAGTCCCCCATGTGGTCTACTAGTTAATGTGCCATGCTGAGAGAGTCGTGAGTTCAAATCCAGTTGTGTGTACAATTTTTGGGACAGCTGGTGGCCTGGTGATCTCTTGAGCAAGGTACCATCCACACATTGCTCCCTGGATGCTGCTTCGTCAGCTGCCCACTGCTTCACTTGGGAAAATGACTTAAATGCAGAGAAGAATTTCACACTCTACACACCGTGTGCTGATGAAAGCAAATGAAAATGAAATAATCACATTGAGCTCAGCTTGAAATGAAAACGGCACCTCCCTTCTCTGAATGAGTTAATTAGTGGCAGTCTTGATTAATCTACAGTTCTTGATTAATCTACTGCCGTTGGCTTTCTCCCTGCAGTTTTGAGTGTTTCCTTCCCCTGAAGGTGTACTAGTGATTAGAGTTTAATACAAAACTGATTGATTAGCATTATCATTTATTATTTTGCGGTTATTGAGCAGGTCCTCAGGCTGTTTGGCTTGTGGCATATCCTGATGAGCGTGTGCTGTTGCGAAGTTTGCCTTGATTTCTGAAGCAGATGGGAGTGATTGGTGGAGCCATGGTGCCATGAGCATGAGGCCTTTGGTGGATGGTGAAATTTTAAATAATGATACTCCTGCAGGATGTCCGCAGCAGTCAGTGAATTATTCAGTGCATAGTAGGAGTGAGCAGAGCCTGTCACCGTGTCACACTTTTACCCAAAAAGCTTATTCTAAACACAGAAAGCAGTGTAGAGTAACTGTAACAGTAGCAGTGCGTGGTCAGGCAAAAAATAAATGTATTTCACAGGTTTGTTGTACATGTCATAGTACAGTAAACCTCCGCTTAATCGCGGTTCAGCAGGCGCGCCTTCGGTCTCTCTTGGATTTTTTCTGAGAACCGAATTAATAACTTGTGGAATAAATTGTGGAACCACAGATATCATCCGCATTTTTTTTGCTTTTGTGACGTCCGGCCCTCATCCTCATGCTGGGTTGTTTATGTTTGGGCGCAGCGGTCAGCAAGGCAAGCAGATGCACCTAAATGGAATGAGCCTACATAAACAACCCAGCACGAGGACGAGGGGGGGTTTGGCGGACGAGGCCCGGACGTCAGAGTCACCTGTGTTCAGAGGCGGGAGGTTTGAAAGTTGCCAACCTGAGAACATTATTTATTTCTCCTTGCTGCTGATTGGCTGCTACCCTGTGACGCATCTCTGGCAGCTGCAGTCCAGAGTTTCCCCCCACGGAGCTATCTCGTGTGTTCTCGTGTTTTTTGTTTTGTTCTTAAAGCCCTGTATTTTTATTACTGTAAATTAATTTATAACTGTATTTACCCTGCTTATACCAAAGAAAACAACAGCGCATAGGGTAATATATATGTTCTGGGAGCGTATTTGGGGGTATATATAGGATTTACACTATAAAAATAGGCATTTTAGACCTTTTTTTTTACTATGGAAGATTATGAGCACACAAATTCGAATGGCAATTCATTTTGCAATTGGCGATTCAATATTTAATCAGAGCGTGCACTTGTTAATTCAGTATTCAATCTGAGCACGTAATTTGAATAGACATTTTGCAATTCAATGTGCAAAGTGCTGATGCAATCCTTAATTCATTTAAAAATATTTTGAATTAAAAATAGGATAACTATTCACTGAATTGCATTTCGTATTGTCATGGGTTTTGTGCCCCTTTATTCAAATGCAATAGGCCCCAAGGCCAATTGCATTGCTTAGCGCTCCGGCGATTGCACTGCATGTTAGGGAGAAAACCTCAATTGACAATTCCCAACTGTCAGGCTGCTCATCAAGGCGGTCCTTCACTAACAATGTCACTTCCTTGTTCATGGCCTCACCAGAATCAATTCAACTGAGTGATTTGTTCATTTAGAGCAGTGATTCCCAAAGTGTGGGGTGCAAGAGCCCTAGGGCAAAGTCACACAGAACTAATGTTTAACATCCAAGTCATTTTCACATCGGTTATGTTAGCAGTCTTTTCATTCTCTGCCGTCAGAGCCTTAAAGGGTAAAAATGGACAGATATTTAACAGGTACTAAAAGATAAGCAGGTAATGCTTCTGAGAGATAACCGGCAAAAAAAACAAGACAAAAGGAAATATGACGGAGCATATCTTGTTCTAGGTTTTACGGTTAATGTCGTAAAACCTAGAACAAGATATATGTTCTCTCTGTCGCATATGCAGGTGACCTGGAAAACAATCGGCCATCGGCAATAGATGCGTTTGATAGGTTGTTTTTGCTCTCACAGAGGGAAGATGAACTTTCCAGTTTAACTGGACTTGACACAAACCAAACGCAGTCAGTAACGCAGAGTGGGGAGACCCGTTACTAAATTGATGCTTGTGAAGCCATGAACAAGGAAGTGATGTTAGTGAAGTCCCACCTTGATGAGCGAAATGTATTTTCAAATTACATGCTAAGATTGAATATTGAATTGACAATTGAAATGAATGAAAAGGGATTTTATAGTGGCCGAATATAATCCAAACAATGGTCCAGCCTTACCAGGGTTTGTCATTCAACGGATTTTGAGAAAGCTGTCCTGTGATGTGTGCCGTGCTAGTTTGGTAACAGATGCTGTACTGGCATCATATGATTAAAGCTACCACTTGCTCACATTAAATAACAATAGAGGTTTGATGTTTCCTTCTGAGGGTACAGACAAGTTGGTCATAGCTGAGCGTGTGATCTGACAGTCAGCATCAGGGCAAGCAGTCAGTGTATATTTGATCAATCAATTTGTCCGGGCCACAGTTTGGAATTGACAGCCATCATTTTGTGCTCTTGTCTTTAGTTGTTTTTGTCTTCCACAAGCTAAGGCTGCACCACGTTGCCAGACTGAACACTCATAAATTGCAGATTGGCAACACACTGAAAAAGCTGTGTATAAGACAGATCTGTTCCAAGGATTTTAGATCCTGTCCTGTATATATTTAATATACCTAGCCACTAACACAGTAACCACATGGTATTTGTGTGTGTAAGAGAGAAAGGAAGGAATGAGTGAAATGTTTTCAGAAATTATTTATTAAGCCCATGTGTATAAAATAAAATATATTTTTTCTGCCACGGAGTGCATCATTACACTGTTTAAATAAAAAAAAAAAGCCAAACTGCCAGTTGAAGTCTTACTATTTTGACTTTCAAACACTGGTCAAGTTTTTGTCATTGATTTCCATTATTAGTGCATAAATCGATATAAAGAATTGTATTTAAAACGATTCACCAAAATCTGTTGTATGTAAATGATACTGTTTTAAACATTATTGTTTTTTTTCACCAGAAAACCCAGTTTCTACCTGTATTAGTTTATATGATTCTTTTGACAATACGGCGGCCGAGCTGACATCACGTCAACTGGGAACACCGTGAATGTGGCATCTAGCTATATATGTCTATGGTTCTGCTAAACATGCCAGGCAGGTCCTTGTGAAGTAATTACGTAATCCATCAGTTTGCGTGCAGACTTCTTCTTTCCTCTCAGATCTAACTTTTCCTCTTACCTGTTCCTTCTATGCCGTTTATTGGCTTTCGCTGCAGGACGTGCGCTTGGAGCACAGCACCCGCGACATGTGTAACAGGTTGCTGTGGTTTGGCAGTGGTGCAGAGTGTAATGGAGGATGGAGCGAAGAGGAACATGACATATGGATTTTCAGTGAAAGCATATCTCTGTGCTTGAATTTCTACAATATTTAATGGACTCACGACTTTGTGTGTGTGTGTGTATGTGTGTGAGAGAGAGCAAGCGAGAGAGAATGTCAGTTGTGTAAGCATCTGCATGCTATGAATATTCATGAAGGTTAACATTCTGGATTTTTTAGATACCCAACCGACAGTCTGAGCATTTTGAAATGAAATACATTCTGCTGTCATCCGCATTGCCAAGGGGGCGTAAGGTGCCAGACTATTGATCATTTGAACGTAACATGTTGCAGATTCCAGTCAGGCAACTGTCCGACACTCCAGGCTGACCGACTGTGATTTCTGGCCTTATTTTGTGCAGATTGTCCTGTACTATTGGCCCTTGCTGTTTTGGCCATTCAGGCATATTAACTCTATGAGAGAACTCACGTTAATTGCAATGGTTTGTCATTGTTTATGATATTATATTGTTGTGATAACAGCAGGAGACACAGACTACTGTGTCTCCTGCTGTTGAGAGTTTCTCCCCTTCACCAAAGTGCTCACACTACTACAGCACTGCCATCGTTATGTTACTGCTATACTGGTACACCACTCAGTACCTAGTCAACGGTGGTCCCTTTCATTTGATGGATGGGGTCAAGGTGGGCTGACAAATTATGCTGCAGCAAAATGGATACCATGAATTTGATAAAATGACCAGAGTTTACACTGAAGTGGCAGCTCCTTTATAGGTCCATGCATCAGTGAATGAATTCAAAAACTTTAATTTACATATATTCCTGCCCACCCCCGTCTCTCTCTCTCTCCCTCTCTCTCTCTCTCTCTCTCTCTCTCTCTCTCTCTC
>JBBIGA010071386.1:0-12010 GCA_037576975.1 Alestes dentex
TATATATATATAAAATATATGTGTATATATATATATGTGTGTGTGTGTGTGTGTGTGTGTGTGTGTATACATACCTGATAACACACAGTTGCAGTTCTCATTATAAAACCTCTGTTTGGCTCTGAAGACAGTGTGGAGAGCTTATGTCCTTTCCATCTGTGACTTCTAAAATAAATGACTTCTATTTTTAATTCTCCCTGACTCATCTTAAAGGTACAGTTTGGGAAAAAATAATAAACTTTGCACAGTTTTCAGGCTACTAGATACTAGATGGCTGCCGCTGTTGTTTTTAGCTATACAGGATACTCTGGTTTGGTTGTATTGATGACAGCACATCATATAGAGTCCACATAAGCAAGAGGTTCGTTATATCACAGCTACTGAAGCAGACTGCAGTTATTTTCCAGTTTTAAAGTCATAGACTCGTGTTGCCACTGTTTTCCTTGATTTCATGCCCCGGTCTGTGCGGGCACAGTCAGAGATCACCAGTGAAAATACTGAATATGTCACATCCACTTTTTAACATTTTCAACAAAGGGACACAGGACAAGTGATTTGTAATCATTATTTATTCCGACTATACAGAGGAGGTTCAACGCCATTACAGCCTCGGGTCTGTTAAAAAAACCAAACTCAGTTTCCTAAACCTGAATTTCAGTTTTGGCCAAGAATGTCCATTGTCGTGTGTCACTAGTTGAGAAACAAACATTTCAACGAAAGACAGCTGAAAATACATGTATTAAGTTAAGTCTAAATTATGTTACAATGCATTTAGAGGGAAACAGTTTGTTTATTTAACCTTACACTCTTGGCAGTTGGTTAGAAACGGCTACATTTGGGTAGCTTGGGGAACACCCCATGTGTGAATTTTGACTTGTACTTGAGTACTGTGTAAAGGTCATGCAAGATAATAGAATTGTTAATCATAACTATTAATATGGGAATTATTCATCAGTTAAAGCATGTGACCGGTAAGCAAGTCTATTTGGGATTACTTAACCCACCATTTAAGGTAAGAGTGTGATGATTTTGGAGCAGTTTTCACAAGGCTAATTGGTAGGGTGTAAGCTTTCATTGCTTGTCAGCCACGTTCGTCTCGTAGCTCCAGTACAAATTAAGGAAGCAGAAACACTAAACTTGTAAAAATGTGATTGTTTTGCCAGATTATTAGATATTAAACATATACTCTTTCGTTGGGAGATTGTGAATCGGATCCCTGGTGATGCTATGACCAGAAGCCTGATAAGCATGATTAGCCTAGCTGGGTGGGCAGGTTGTGTGATGCTAGCCAGCGGGTGCATCTGCTCCTCTGTGTAACAGACTGGGTGACTAGCCTTCTCCTCCAAATGTGTTGAGCTGTTTAATCACGCTGCAGCAGGAGCAGATCAGAAGTGTCTGGTGGGGGCTTGAAGGAAGCATCTTCAAGCTTTCACCCTCCCATCCTGGAAACCTTGCTGATGGAGGGGGACTCGACTAGCGGCTGGAATTTGCCATGACTAGTTTGGCGAGAAAATGGGATAAAATTCCAAATAAAAAAAGGAAATGGATATTGGGACAGTGTACTGCTCTTTCCCCCTTTGAAGTCTCTGTGTTCCATTCTCTTTGCTCTTCTTGCTTTACCTACTGAGCATGGCGGGGGTCCTCTCTTGGCTGTGCCAGGCGTCTGAGACAACAGACAGTGCCACGTGGTGTAATAGCTGATGGTAATGTTGCTGGCACAGGCTGGCACTGAGAAAGCACACTGTGTTGCCTCACCCTTCTGATGTCTGCATTCACTCAGAGACTGAGAACTTCTGTAACCTTGTCTGTGATGAGACTAGGGCTGTCACTTTTGATGATTGTAGTCATTGCATAATCTGATTATATACTTTGAAAGTTCGTTGCTGTTTTGGGCTGGTGTGTGTGCGCGCGGCACGCAGCTCGCGGGGGTTAGGCGTCCCAATCCTTTTGTCCATATAATATTTGCAGCTGCTGTAATGGTTCTGCCGCCCATGTTCCAGAACTTCCAACATCAGTACCTACTGTTGGATCCTCACAGCAATGTTCCAACCATACTGTAAAGTCTTCCCAGAACAATACAGCAGCAAAGAGAGGACAGTTTCCCTATGATATTCCTGATTGTAGAAGAAATTTGTGTCTAAAAACATGTAAATGGACAATACAAATGCCCAAAAGTCAACATACACTATATGGACAAAAGTAATGGGACGCCTGACCATTGCACCAACAGGGACTTTAATGACACTGCGTTCAGGTACATAGACTTTCATATGGAGTCGGTTCACCTTTACAGGTAATATAATGCTCTGGACTCTGAGGGTAACTTGTTTTTCTACAACAAACTGGATAAAATGTGAATGCCCTGCAGTGGCAAATAGCTTTGATATTCTGTTTGATTTGATTACATTAACGTTTAAGCTGAGATTTAGAAGAAATATTTGAAGTGCAGCTGTGTAACTGTGTTAAAGGGAACACTGCAGTTAAAAAGCTCCTTATTTGTTTAAAGTGTTTGCAAACCAAATGTTACTTAGTACTTTAAAAATAAAAGAGCACAATACACTACTTTTGAATAATTTTGCGCATAACAATGCGATTAATCGCGGTTAAAAATGTAATCGTTGCCCAGCATTAATATATAAACATATACACATATAGGAATGACAGAAATATTCCACAGGATTTACTGGAAAAGTAATAGCAAGACTAAGAAGACTGCAATAAAAGATATAAAAGCGAGGGTCTATCTTACTGTTTCTTACTGTTAGAGGGAGAAACAGAAGAATTTAACATATGCATTTTCATCATTAAAATATCTGCTCTGATTCATTTAGAGGGGGCAAAGGTAAATCGATGGTTTTTAAAGATTGAGCTATCATGTTTAATCTAGGTAAGCCTCTCTGTGTTTCTCACTCATTGTTCCTACCAGAGTGTGTACTCTAATGTGTATAGGCTTCACTGCACAAAGGCTTTTGTGTCCACTCATTATGTCTTTCTTGCTCTGTGAGTGGCAGCTGATGCCTGGGTAGGATCGATCGTCTGTGTGTGTGTGTGTGTGTGTGTGTGTGTGTGTGTGTGTGTGTGTGTGTGTGTGTGTGTATGTGGTACACTTGACTGGACACTGAAGCTGTATTGAGTCAAGTCTGCCTCATGCACCTGCTCAGTTACAGTAACGGGTTCACTGTAGTTAAAAGCACTAACAGTAAATCAGTCTGAGATAAAGGGAACCGCAGAATCATGTAGCGTGAGCTGCACTACGGCCGACTAAAGCTGATTATATTTAAGGCCTTAAACCCTAAGATTATTTTTCACTTTAATGTCTTTATTATCATCATCTCTTAAAGGAAAATGTTGGATTATGCACATGTCATATACACACATCAGGAGGGAGAAAAAACAAAACACATACAACCAAATAATTAAAATAACCTAAAGACAGACAGTTTCTTAAATCTATTTTCACTTCTCTTTCTTTATTTAACAGCAGGCTCATACTGTGTAGGGCTAGATTCTTTAAAGCATGGTCTATAAAGGTGCTTGCAGGCATTCTATAAAGTACTCGCTGGATTAATTAATGCTATTAAAACGTTTCTTGTTCCTGATGCTCACATTCCCAAAACCAACTGATAAACGCCGTTATCGGAACTGACTTAGTAACGACCTGTTACATATATTTGTTGACACATATACATCCTGCTAGTGTTTTGATCAAAAGGCAGTGTAGTATCAATAATTGATCAGTCATTGATCTTGAGGCTTATTATTCAATAGCAATTATACATTTTTAAGTAACTACTATGAAGCTGGACACACCTATTGGGCTTTGGGGTTTAAAGGACCTATATTATGGAAAAAATACCCTTTTAATATAAGAATTGGATGAAAATTGTAAAGACTGTTGCAGTTTCAAAACTCTCTCTATTGCATATTGGAACTAAGGTGCAAAAAGAACCTGGTTTTAATTCACTGCTTCGCAAAACCCACAAAAGCCACTGAGTTTATGAATATCCACCGTCTCAGCCTGCGGCAGTGTATCCCACCCATTCATAATACAGACTGTGTCAGTCTGGACTGCTTTCTGGATGAAACACAATACAAGACAATACAAAACAGAGTTTATTTACATACTCTTAAAGGTAGAGTAACAAAAACAGCCTGGTTGTAAGGGATAAAGGGAGGTTGGAAAATATGTCATGTATTGCTTATAAAGGTCATAAGCTTTGAGTAAACCTGAACCTTACTGACTTTTCTCAAGAAAAACCATCTCTGTTGACGCAGATTCTGCTTCTGTTTTGATCAAAAAACAACATATCATCAATAACTAACCAGTTAATAACCTTCAGGCTTATTATTCATTCACTGTCATTAATTATGCAGTAACTACTATGAAGCTGGACAGACATATGGAGCCTTAGGGTTTAAAGGGGCTATATCATGGATCAGAACAGATGAGAGAACAGAGTTTATTTTATTTTATTTACTCTTAGAAATACAGCAATGAAAAAGATTGTAAATACAGTGGAAATACAGTAATGAAAAAGATTGTAAAGAATTAAGAGAGATTGGGAAATAGTCATGTAGAAATTAGTACACTCAAGACAAGTGGACCTCAGGGGGGAAAATAGAAAATGTAGGATATGGTCACTTTAAATCATGACATTAATATATATGATCGATTTGGAAATGCATCTTGGTGACTTTTTACATAGGATCCAAATAAATGGTTCATACACACACATGAACTCTGGAAACTGGTACTAATGCAGGTATGTTCAATGCAACAATAGTGTTGCACGTGCTAGGAAAAATAGAGCCTGTGCAAAAGACTGTCTGTGTGTGTTGTAAGTGTGGTGTAAAGTAAAGTGGCCCCTTATAGTCACGCGTGAACACACCACAGTGTTTCAGACCATTCTTTCTCTGTATTTAACGCATTCACCAAGTGAAGCAGGGGGCTGCCACCAACGAGGAGCGCCCGGGGAGCAGTGTGTGGACGATACCTTGCTCAAGGGAACCTCAGTGGTGCCACTAGCAGTCCAGGGATTTGAACCCATAACCTTCTGATCACAGGGGCAACACCCTAACCACTAGGCCACTAATACCTCCATGTCCTAGTACTCACAGACGTTGTAGGCAGTTACATGTGAACTATTCTTACTACATGCTTTGTGCAATACTGAACATTTTCTTACTGCCCATGTGATCGTAAAGATTTTAAGGTTTTACTGAGATTTTTTTCCCCTTGCTGATAAAAGTAGTTTGGCTTCTGAATTCATAAGCTGTGGCAGCTATTGTCGTATTTACTGTTCTTTCTAAACTTAGCCTGTAATCTTTTTTTACGGTTTACTGATAGCTGTAAGGCACATATACTTTTAGGTCATAAACTATTTGAATTATATGCAGTAGTACTGGTGTGGAAGACCAGTAGCGCCCCTAGTGGAGAATCTGAATGATTTTGAAGTTCACCTAAATGTAGCTGACAGTCAGTAGTCACCCAAATCTTTTCTTTTACATACATCGGCAAAATTTCACTCACACTCCAGGCCTGGTATTTATAAAGCACTGATCGGATTGCTCCACATTTGGGAGTGTTTGCAAGCGGTTTGGGGCTGAACGCACAGAAAAATATTTGTGTGACTGTTGACATTTGTTAGCGATGTTAGAGATATTCTCCAGTTTTAAACTAAAAAAATAGCGTGTCTAGCAGGTTGACTTTTCAAATTGAAAGTTGTACGAACATATATATTTTTTAATTGCTCCTTTAAATGTGTCTGTATTATTACGTCGTGAACAGACAAAGCATCTCAGAGCTCAACCACTGTTTCTGAATTAGCGTGGCTTTTGATTTATGGTGCGTGTGATGGGTGGAGGAGACATCGAGGTATCTGATCAGATGTTTAATGAACACAGCCTCTGATCCTTCGTCAAATGTCTGGGGATCAGTTTGATTGTTGCTCTAAGCTCCTGGAAGGTTCTACACGATTCCAGAGCAGAGAAATTCTCCTTCCCTCTCTCTCCTACTGTGGATCATCGAGGCTGAGCCGAGTGCACTAAGCCCAGGGCCTCTAAAGCGTATCCGTCTGAGAGAGAGAGAGATGGGGGACGTTCTCTGTCTCCAAGAGATGTAAAATCAATGCTGTTGACTAGTGTGTGTGTGTGTGTGTGTCTGTGTGTGTGTGTATGTGTGTGTGTGTGTGTGTGTGTGTGTGGTGTGCGTGTTCCCGCCTTTCCAGCATGCTTTACTCAGTAATATAATATCCTTTACATGTTATTTTTGAATGAAAGCTCTCACTCTACTCCCATGCATTTTATACCTTAATGCACTTTCAGTTGCCAATATTGATCAGACCGCTTTAACCCTGAATGGGGAGGGGAGTTATTAGTTTTGTTATTGCTTTGTACTCTAATTTCAAACTTAATTATGTAATTAAACATTTAATTACACTGGAAGTCATACAATGAATGATACTTTCCTGTGCGTGCTGTATTGACTGTTTGAGTCTGTACCTCTGAAGGTCTCCCAGAAAAGTGTAAAGGACTGTCCAGACGTCAGGCAACTCCATCCATTTCCAGTTCAATTAAAATACTTCGGTGTATGAGGGCCTGATTTTGCACCAGAATCAGCGCAGCTTGTGCAACAAGCCGAAATTGCTCTATAACACCTGCAGTTTCACGCCGGATGCGATTCGCTGTGTTGAAGCATTTCCGAGCATTAGTTGTGTCCACTAATGGAAAAGTTCATAAAACCTGCAGATGTTTTTTGTTCCATTTAGAAATCAGATAACCTTTACGCAGACGACATTTGAGAGCAGCTGTTCGCTGTGAACTGTCTGAAAGAGGGTTTGATTGAGTTATTTTAGCCCATCACCAGACTAGACTGAACCGGTGCAGTGCTGTTACCGCAGCCTACTGTGAAAGAGTGTATGCATCTTAAAGTCGTCTTGAAGTTTTGATTATGGCCCGAGATTGCACAGTATTGTAAGAATGCTGTATTTTGCACTAGCATGAGTTGCACGGCAAGCGGTAAAAATAGACATGAGGTAAAAAAGTGTGAAAGGCCACATTAATTAATTAAGGCTATACTAAGTTGAGTTTTCCTGTACTGTCCCAGTGCGCTTCTTTAATCGCACATTTAATTACAACGTGAAATATGTAATGAATTACATGTGCATTTAATTTGCATTCCGTATTGATTGTATAGTCTTCGGAATTACAGATGTAAGGAATTTTTATTCTTTCCACAAAGCCACAATGTTCGCACACTTATAACCTCATCTAATTCAGATCATTATAAAATGCCTCTTAAACTCATAAACGCAAATATGGGACTGATTGGAAGTTTGGAATCCGAGCTTCCACCAGAATCTCTCTGCTTTTCCCGAAGAGCTGAGAAAGAAGCAAGGTTGAACTGCATGCCGTGTGTTGTTACTGGTGGTAAGTGTGATGTCTAAGGTGTGTATGATGTTCTTGTGCGTTGCAGAGATGTGGTACTGGGTGTTCCTGTGGTGTCTGTTCTCCTCGCTCTTCGTACATGGAGCCGTTGGGCTGCTGATGTGTGTGATGCTGCAGAGGCACAAGCGCGGCCGCCTCATCACGCTGGTGCTGATCAGCGCCGGCTTCATCGCCTCGCTCACTGGAGGAGTCATCACCAGTGAGTAGCCCTCCTCTCTCTGCTCTGCTTACTTTCCCTCTTTTAGTTTTCAGATACAAAACTACTCAAACATCATAGGTGGAGTTCGGGGGGGGGTGTAAAATACAAGAAGGGTGTAAAATCATAATTCATTTCACATTTCACATTTTAAACATTTGAACTCGTCATTTTCTTTTCGTAATTTTCTCTTTTTTTTTTTTAATCTTATTATTTTACTCTATATTGTGTTATTTTGTATTCTATTTCTGTAAAGCGCATTGAATGACCCTTCGTGTGATAATGTGTTATGAAAATAAACTTGAACATGTGTGCTAGCAGCTAGAGTATGAGTGTTTTTAACACCCGTTTTTGCATGCATCTGTAGAAAATGCAAAACTAAACACTTTCCACATGAATATTTAGAACTGTAGTCATTTGTAAGTGTGTATGTGTCTTAAAGTCTGACAGAGTCTGCAATTATGCAAAGCTGAAATTGAGAGCCACAAATTATTATTTATTATTATTTAAAACACATGATGCTGATAGCACAGTGGATAACTCTGTTTTAGGCCCTAAACTCTACTGTGTAGGTAACTTAAATCAAGGTAACTAGATTGGCTAATATTTACTAAATATGTATTTATATCCGTTAGTGGTGGTAGTAATAGTAGGTAATAAAAAATAAAGAAATAAAAAAAAACAAATTAATAATAATAATAATAATAATAATAATAATAATAATAGTAATCCCTCCCAGACAACGGACGAGATGTAGAGCTCTACGTCCAGATATGTGCATGTTTACCAGGGAGTGAACGTTAAGTTTTGATGTGTAATATTTACCTATTACATTTAGCTCTTTCAGATAAAATTCAAAAGAGAATTTTGGATTTTTGTCACATGGCCTCTTTACCAATAATGGAATTTTATTTATAATATATATCAGCATGCTTTATACAGGATGATAAGGGTTTATATGAAATGTTAATTAATAAAATGACAGCTCTTTACTGTAAATTATAGATATAGCTGAGCTATAAGCAATCTGCCTTCATCTGCCTGTCAGTGTTTCTTGCTCCCTGTTTCACTCTTGTTTTCCATCACTAGAGGGGTCAACAGTGAAAATGTCTTCCTTCTGTCTTCCTGATCTCTTTTTCTTTTCAATCCCACCTGTCTCTCTATCTGCCCTTCTATTTCTCCTCCTGGCTCTTTCTTATGAGAACAGTCAGCTCCAGTGCAGGGTATTATAGATAAAATTACATTGTGTTACTTCTTAACATATGTCACATCATTGTAGTATCAGATGATATTTGCATGACTAGTTCATGAACTTTTATTAGTTCCTCAGTGCTGCTAATCTGTCCCGAAAGAATGATTTAAAACCTGGATTTGACGAATTGATTTTTGTCATCTACAGCATTATCTATTCACAATACATGTTTATCAGACAAGAAACTGTACTGTTTATTTCATGTTTATGCATGTTTTACTGTTTTTTTCGTAGTAGTTTTATAAACAGTTTATGCCACGATGCCATAAGATGTTTTGTGAAATAAATGACATTGTGTTGACATAAGACCATCTGTTTTATTTATAGCAGTTATGAAGGATCATTTCCAAGTAGTAGCGCTTCTAAGCCAGAGGCCTGGATAAACATGCTATGTGTTATTCCTTCATATTTCTACGTGAGTGAAGGTACAGAACTACATTTTTGAGACCTGTGTAGCTACCAGGGGTAATTAACTTGAGTTTAAAAAAGTGAGTGTTTTCAAGATCTGAGAGTTAGTAGATTGCCATTAGGGCTACACTATATGGACAAAAGTATTGGGACACATGACCATTACACAAACAGGGACTTTAATGACATAGAAATACATAGACTTTAATATGGGGTTGGCCCCCTTTGGAGCTACAGCAGCTTCCACTCTTCTTGGACAGCTTTCCACAAGATTTTGGAGTGTCTCTGTGGGAATTTGTGCCCATTCATTCGGTGGAGCATTAATGAGCTCAGTCAAGTTCTTCCATACCAAAGTCATCAAGCCATGTTTTTATGGACCTTACTTTGTGCACTGGGACACAGTCATACTGGAATAGAAAAGGTTCTCCCCCAAGCTGTGTCCACAAAGTTGGAAGCATGGCGTTGTCCAAAATGTCTTGATATGTTGAAGATTACTCTTCACTGGAAGTGAGGGGCCCCATGAATTTGATAATTAAGAGGTGTGTCCCAATACTTTTGTCCATATAGTGTATCTGCAGTTGACACAATTTGGATATACATGAAGACTTTTTATTGTATTTCCGTAAGTTTCAGCTTCAGAAGTGCACAGTCTAATGTAAACTGCAGGCTAAAATCTGCACAGCTTTTAGAACCTCTCTCTATCTGCAGAATTTAAACTCATGCTGGATATCTGTGCTTCCGTGCACAGCTTTTATCAGTCCGACGCCAGTAGCAAGCAGTTGTTGCCTCCGCACACCAATAAACCTATCAGAGGGTGATATAGTCCTTCTCACTGAACTGGAAAACATTCACCCCATCCCATTTTAAAAAGCTATTCCAGAATGTAGTTTGAGGCTGTAGTAGAAAGTTAATGAGATCCTATGTGCCTGCTGACTGGTGCTCCACTTTAATGCACTTCTAATACCATGCAGGTCTCCTTAATAGACATAACCATGAGAACTTTTACTTAGGTACAAAAATGACCACTTTGATGGCATATCCGTAGGATATGCAATTAATATGTATTGCTCTTAAATAGGCCTTTACCTTAAAAAGTCCATTACTTGCAAGTCCAATGCTTTCTAACTCTTTTAACTATTACTCATCTGAGACTGAAACTATTCAGACCTACACAGAGGAACAAAGTGTTTTTAATGTTTTTTTTTTAAACTTATTTTGATCAAAGTCCTTAGTTTTTTCTTCTCTTGGTTAATAACTGAAAGTGCTATTTTTGACCGTTTTAGACAGATCCTAAACAAATTTGTGTCAGTGTAAAATTTGACTTATTTAAAAGTTTGGTTGCCATGGATCCGTGCTATCAGATGATAGTTTGTAAACAAGCTTGTCATTTGCTAATCAATATGGTTTTCAGTCCAGAAGACCGAATTCTGACTAAGAACTTGGTTCTGCTAAAAGAGTTCCCACAGAAAGGTTGGTACAAAAATGGCCTAGATGTGCTTCTGCGAAAGAACCGGCACTGTGGATCGGCAACCAGGCAGTGGTCGACCACGCTCCATGCGTACGCCTGAGAACACCGATGCTGTACATGATCTTGTGCTGAGCCAGGAGGGTGCGCCACAGACTCACTGAACAACTCGACAGATAACGAGAGAAACGGGAATGAACCAAAGAACAGTGGTTCAGATAATCCATGAAGACCTGAAGCTGAAGTCCCTGAAAAAGCGGCGTGCACAGCAGTTAACAACAGGCAATGAAGAGTCCCGCTTGAAACGGTGCAAGCAGCTGCTGGGCAAGTTTTCTGAGCACAGCGTCAGCTTCGTCTGGTTTACCGATGAAAAGGTTTTTACAGTGGCACCACCTGTCAATGCCTAGAATGATCGTCTGTTTGTACCATCAACAAGAAAGAAGGGAGATGCTGATGCCAAGTGCTTACTGCAGACCCGCCCTACCTTCAGCCACTCAGTCATGGTATCAGTGGCAGTCTCCAAACTAGGCTGCACAGAGCTGTTTTTCGTTGAACCTGCTGTAAAAGTAAATGGTACATACTACTGGGATGTCCTGCTGGTGCAGAAGATGTTGCCAGCAGTCAGACACATGTCGGGAGACTTCCAGCAGGACAGCGCCCCAGCGCACCATGCACTGTTGCACTGCTACATCGTGAGACTCCAGAATTTATTGGACCAGACCTTTGGCCAGCAAACTCACCAGACCTCAATCCGGTCGACTACAGAATCTGGGGTCTGATACAAGACCAGCCTCCAATACGAGACATCGAGGACCTGAAGCAGCGCCTCATCTCTGTCCGGGCTGAGCTGAAACAGAGTGTTGTCGACAAGGCAATCAATCAGTGGCGACCAAAGCTGAGGGCTTGTGTTCATGCCAAGGGAAAGCACTTCCAACAGCTTCTTAAATAAACCGTAAAACTTTTACTGAAATTACTTTTTCAGAGTATGTTGACAACTGGAAATAACTTTGAATGATACGGTGATATTTTATTTGCACCAAAACACAAAGACTTAAGTTCAGCAAGCTAGTGTTGAGATACTGTTTGGTTGATGTGAGTAAATAATAATATTTTTGGGGGCAAATTTATCTATGTACCAAACTATGTATTAAACTATGTACCAAACATGTAAATCGACAGACTGATTGATGAAAAACATTTTGGTGTGTTTTTTTTCCACTCACAGTGTGTGTAAATATATATA
>JBBIGA010071397.1:0-12009 GCA_037576975.1 Alestes dentex
ACACACACACACACACACACACACACACACACACACACACCCACACACACACACACACACACACACACACACACACATATACACACATTCTCACACACACAAAGTCTACACTTCATACAGTCCATGCCTCAAGAGCTGTATACACACACACCTCTTGGGGCGCACATGGTGGTCTCTGTCTCATTCTGATGCTGTGGCAAAAATGCTAATTTGTTATGAATAACCATGAATCATCATGAATAATTATGAGTGTGCTGAATGTCAAATGTTTCATCAGCCATTTTGCTAAGTGCTAAGGGGCTTTCTTTGGACTGGCATTATTTTTGGCAGCTCTTTACATGCATGTGTGTGATAATCCAAGTGTTTGTGTGTCGGTGTGAGAGAGTGTGATAATGCATATCGATTACAAACAGCCAGTTGCTCTCATCTGATGGGACCTGTGTTTATTTTCAATTTTGTCCCTTTAGACTTCACCCTGTGGTGCACCCCCTCCCGTATCCCAAACCCCCCAACACACACACGTCCAACTCATCCTTTGTCATTTTCTGAGCAGACATTATCCGGATGGCAGAGCACTTCCAGCACAGCAGTGACATGGTAGTAGTCTTGGTAGTGAGTGTGGTACTGGTACAAGTGAATCACGCAGAGCGTGATGCAGGCAGGGTTTTTTTTACACTTCAGTGGCACTACTCAGTTGAGAACAGCCCACTCCCCAAAAATATTCAGCCAAAATTGGCTCTGAAGTTCACATGGTAAAAGGGCTAGCCCAGTGTTCTGCATAGCAGTTAGCCTACATTTCCCCCCATTTAGCAGAAAATGAGCTTTTTAGTATTATTTTATATTGCTGACAATGACTAACCTGTCTATACTGACTTGTCATCCGGAACATGGCCATCTCGGCTGTGACATCTTTTCCAGCTCCAACTTCCCAATTGGAATGCAGCCTTAGCAACTGTTTTCTAGCTAATGGTAGCGTCAACAGCAAGGACACTGTATGTAAAGGGGAAAACTTAGCAACCGGCTAAAGCTAAAGCTTCAGCCACAAAGACATTAGAATTAAAGGTGAAGGCTTAGCAACTGGCATATGCTAAAGCTTCAGCCAAAAGGACTCTATATATAAAGGGAAAAATATAGCAACTGTTTTGTAGTTAATGCTAAAGCTTCAGCCACAATTAGACTGAATTCAAGATTGAAGATTCAAGATTCTTAATTTGTCACTTACACAGTTACACAACTACAATGTGAGGTGAAAAGTTCCCCTGAAATGTCCATGAGTTTGCTGTTGATGTTTATAGACTTAAATAGCAGATTGCAAGTGTGATACAGTTTGGTAGAGAGTTCAGTTTATGTTATAATGAACAGTTTAAAGTTGCAATGCCATGTCACGCTTAAGCCTCCTAAGCCTCTCTGTTCTTTTCTGTGTATTTGTGTTATTCTTTTGGATTTGGGTCAGATAACCCATCGATGTCAACAGATCATTTTTCTGAGGATCACTTTAGCAAATTTCCCATTTGTGGGACTAATAAAGGTTTATCTTATCTTATTAAAGTTCCTGGTCACGATGAGTTTGGGATCTGAGTGAACTGAGTCGCATTAAGCACATCAGGACAAAGCCAAACCTTTGTCTGTATGAGGTGGGATGTAGACCACTATGGTGATAACACTCTTGGTAAGTCACTCTTCTAAAATCGGCAAGCTTGTTGTCTAGTGACTGAACATTCTTGAGCAGAAGCCTGGGCAGGGGAGGGTGATGGAATCGTTATCCCAGTATGTTCCAGATTCCTGCATGGGTCTCATAGGGCCTCATTGGCCGCATCCTTTGTTCTCAATGAGTCATTGATTTGCAAACCATGAGAACATGGAGATTCCAGAGATGCAATCTATTTAACATTAAAAGTCGTCCAGGTAAAACTAGTGGCATGAAAGTAAGACAACCAGAAACGGGAGTATCATAGACAAGGATAAAAGCATAGGACAAAAACAGTTACAAAAAATCAAGGCAGGTAGAAGATGTTTTGAAAACAACATTTAGACCAGAATATAGATGGAAGTTTTGTGTTTCTTGTTTCCTCTCTCTCTCTCTCTCTCTCTCTCTCTCTCTCTCTCTCTCTCTCGGATTGTTCTACATCCCGTCAGTGGGAGAGGATCGATCCCTCTCTAAACAGAGTCATTATTTTATAAATAAAATATGAAGATGGTGTTCTCTGTCCAGCTCACGCTTTCTCCTTCTCGATCTTGCTCTCCCCTTTCTATCACTCCTTCTTTCTATCTCTCTTTTCCCCTCTTTCTTTTCACTCTCTCTCTCCTCTGCCTCTTTCTTTCTTTCCTAATCTTTTGTTCTCCTTCTCACTCTCTCTTTCTCGCACTTATTCGCTCTCTCTCTCTCCCTCTGTCTGAGCATTTGTTTACATGTTTTATTCACATGGCCTTGAAAAATTGATAATGATCATCTACACTTGACAATAGTAGAGGCAATTTATTTCTCAGGAGATGTGTGTGTGTGTGTGTTTGTATTTATTATTCTTTGGATTTGGGTCAGATAACCCATCGATGTCGACAGATCATTTTCTCCCAGAATTCCACACTCACCTGGGGCATGCAGTCTCGTCTAGAGAACACAGTGTGTTGTGTGTGTGTATATATTTATGTATTTGATGTGCGTATATTTTATTACATATTATTGTATATTACAGTATAATTGCAAAATGGATCGGTCACAGCCCTCCATGCGTATTGAATCCCGCATGCACACACACAAACACAAACACACACACACACACACACACACACACACACACACACACACACACACACATACATACATACACACACATACTTAGTCTGTAGAGAAAGGTCACCTTTCTTTGTCTGACATTTACCCCCAATGGACAATATCCTCTGGGTTGGTCTGTCTGATTGTCTGTTTGTCTCTCTCTCTCTCTTTCTCTCTCTCTCTCACATACACATGCACATTTGGAAGAGGACAACGTTACCCGAGAGGCTTTTTGTGTTATATAAAGCTAGTTCCCTCTGCAACATTCACAGAATATTTTCTAATATTTATGAGCCGGCAACCTCATAGTCCAGTAACACTCACTCAAATGAACAATGCGGCTTTAATATTTCACAATTAATCATTAGCACTGGTGAATCGTGAATATTAGAACCAGTTTAAGCCATAAATAACACGACACAAAAAAGGAAAAACCACCATTGCGATAATGTTCATTTCTGCTAGCATCCCTATGGGATTCATGTAGAATGATAGCGCGAACCTAACCTCATTGCACATGAATACTTTTGGCCATTCTAGGTTAAAAACAGACATCTAAAGTTTTATCTGAAGCTGGTAACAGACACATGAACATATCTGAGCTTGTGTTTGCATTTCTAGAGTAAAGAGTCCTGACACAGAGCTGCTCCTGTTTACCATTTGACCCAAACCCATGCATTAGACCGCCATTCGTATTCACACATATCTAGACTTCCAGACATATCTAGAACTTCCAGAAGGGCAAGAGTGATATTTTCCTTCCCAGAATTGGCCCTGTCCACTGGAAATTAGAATGTGATTGGCCGATTTGACTGTTGGTAGTTATTCTGACACATTAGACCTTCTGTTCAATTTTGGGTCTGACCAGTGGGAAAACCTGCTTAACTTCCTCTACCTAAATACCATAGAGAAAAAAAATCCTGACTGGATCATTTTCTGTAGGACATTAAAAGATTTACACTATATGGTCCATTACAGTTACTGACATAATAAGAACAAGGTCACTCAAATGTCTCTGAGAGAACCTTTTCAATTATATGAAATGCATTCAAAACATAGGCATTATTTTCAAGACGGCTTGGGGAAAACAACCTATCCAGTAACTACATCTCAACCCCTCAAAAGTTTATTTGCATAATAATCATTATGGTAGTAAAATATGACAAAGTGGTTTTACTGATATAATAAATGCTCCAGTAAATAAATGTTATAGATTTTACTTAGCAGCCTTTGAGGACATTCTGTTGTTGTAAGCACGTTCTAGTAAGTGATTGACACAATTGTGTTGAGATGGGGGTGAATGATAAAATTTTTGTTGTCCAAGGACTGGGTATTCATACATTTTTTGTCAAACGGGAAGAAGAATTAACAATATTTTTTGCTGCATAGGAGGGATAAACAAAATTTTGTTGAAGGGGGAAGAATTTTTTACAAGCTGGGGAGTGAACAATAAAATGTTGTTGTTAGATGGATGGACAACTTTTTTTTTTTACATTCAAACGCACCAAAAGGAACAGTATTCCTGTGTTTAGCTCCAAATTTGGTATTGCTGTAAAAAAAAAAAAAAAAAAAAAGATGCTTAAGTGCTTGGTGTGCAGACATGATCCATTACCATCTGTCTTTGAAGTCGCCAGTGCTAGTAGTAGTGATTGCATGGTTGATAAAGCCAGTGTTTGAAGGTACCCAAACACTGGCTTTTTAATGGGCAAAACAAAAGGTTTGTGTCAAAAAATATTCTGCTCACAGCAGGGTATCGAACCAGCACCTTTTCTTAATCTCTTCATTCACCGCTCTGCTTTCTATCGCTGAACCACTGAGAATGTCTCTCCATCACATCCGTTTTCTATACCCACACATTACAGAGGTGACTCTACCTCAAAAATAGATTTTTAAAATGATCAATACTCCTCCTGGTCAACTGATCAAAAGTCTGAATAAAAACACGACACTGAATATTAACGGATGTTTTGATGTTGGAACTATGACAATATTTCAAAAACGTCAGGCAGAAACGAGGCACCGCAAACACACTAATACTTTTGAATTTACCTGACCTGGGCAACTATTCTCAAAAGGCACGGATAGCAGGATAATAGGCTTTAATGTGACATCACAGTAAGTGTTAGCCTGATGACTTACCTGTTTTACCCATTGCTACTGTGTGTCATGTCCCTCACCCCTCACTCCCTGTTGCTTTCACGTGTTCGTTCGTTGTAACTTGGTTCCGGGTATTTGTTCATGCTCTTTGTCCCACCTCCCGCCCCCAGTCGCTTTTGTGTGTTCACTCTTTGTTGCTCTCTTCTGTATATTTGTTCACACCCCTAAACCCTCCTCTTGGTTGGTTTCATGAGTTCACTTGTTGCTCGCTTTCCTGTACTTGTTCTCTGTCACTTCTTCTTGTCTGTTCCTTGTCCTTCACTGTTGTATAGTCACCGCAACTGCGTGCTCTCCCCTTCTCTCTCTCCCTATCTATTTCTCTCTTCCATGTTCTCTTGCTTCTGTGTTCATAACAAGCCTCCCAAGTGTCTTTGTTTACCTTTCTTGTCTCCTCCTTTAGTGCTGCTTTCACACTTATTGTGTCTTGTTAGCGCTACAGGTGTTTCTCCCCTAGTCTGCCTTTTTATAGCCCTTGTGTTTCTCTCTTGGTTGTTGAGTCTTGTCCTCCAAGTAGATTAAGTGAGTTTGATCCAAGTCTATATTCTTAGTGTGTGTCATGTTTTCTGTGTTGTCTTTGAGTTTTCTGTTTCAGTGTGTGTTCGTTATGTTTTCTTTTCAATAAAAACTTGTATTTACATCATGCTCCTCTTGTCACGTTCCTCTCTCTCCTGGCAATGAAGGCAGGTGAAAATGCATACTTCCATTCCTAAATACTTTTATTATTCAACACAAACAGGCACGAGGGCCTAACAGAACTCAAAACAAGAACTCAGGAGACAGGAGCATGAACCACACAAGCATGACGATGGACCGACACTAAGGTCCACACGAAGGAGAACTAAATACTAAACACAAAACTTCACAAACCAATCCAACAACAACCAACAAGACCAGGGTGCTCAGCCATCATAATAAAAGTCCCCTAAACTAAACAAAAGAACAGAAAAGGACGGCCGCCAACCGCCACACCTCTCTATGTTTATTTGCTGTATTTAGAATACTGGGGGAAAAAAAAGGAACACAGAATGTGGCCTGTGCAAATGTTATGGCACAGGTAATCCTTTTATGTTTTATACGTTTTCTTCCAGTGTATTAAACTCAGCCAGTAAATTAAAATTGCATTTTATATATTGCAATTTATATATATATATTTGAATACGTTTCTTAGACTGTTGTGCCCCGTGGGAGAGCTCTCTAGTTGGATTTGATGGTTTAGTGCCACTGATACTAAAGGAATAGGTCACAAACTGATGGTTTAGTAAAAAATGAATCGAGTTTCAATGCCAGCACTGACTGTCAATGTGCTTCTAGCCCAGACATTGACTTTTTGCACACGTCTGGCCGCTTCCCAAAAAAAGCCCAAAAGATAGGAAAGCAATTGAATATAACAACAACAAAAAAAACACTGTCAGCAATTACCTGTCAGATATAGTGTATGGATGAATACCCATGGATAGCGGAAAGTTAGTCATCAGGGCATACACACGCACACACACAGTGACTATTATTACCTTCCCATTTCTGCCTCTTGTCATGATGGCTAGTTCACAAACCTGCCAGCTGTCCTCTTTTGTGTGCCTGACTATGGTTGTGAGGATGCATCTTTATTTTTCGCTTCTCCTTTGCAGCTATTTAAACCATAGGAACAGTAATGAGGTGAAAGCCCCCAGTGAGATTTTTGTAATATTTATTATATGATCCCTTGCTGTGATTTCCACTCTTGGCTGGAGTCTTTTTCAATTCCACAACATGGCCAGAACTCCTGGAACACACTCACACACGCACACACACACATCAGGAGGTGTTGCAATTTTTCCCTTCATGTCATTCAGTGCATATTTTGTATCTTCAAGACTGGCATGATTCCTTGATTCATCAGTGAGAGCGAAAAAAAAAAAGAAATCTCATGCCAGTGAACAAGGCATGAACAAAACACACAGTTTTAAATCTGTTTACAAGGCTCATATGATTGTTTTCACTGTGCAACACTGGAATCATGAATGCTGACCTTATCTGAAGCCTGCAGTCTCTCTGGGTTCTTTTGTGACATCCAGGATGAGTTGTTGCTGGTTGCAGGTCAGGCTCAGATCTTTGATTAACTAAAAATTCAAACAATTTCAAACCATTTTATTCTAACTGTAAACATTCTTTCAGCACTGAACATGTCTTTTGAGATGCTACATTTATTCTAGATTTTAAAAGGTGGAGCAAAATCGATGTAAAAGCATGTGCGGCAGGAGCTTTAAACTTTAGCATAGTGAGTGGAATATGGATCTAGCCACACTTGTAATATCTCCAAAGCAAATTTTGCATTTCATGGGCTATAAACTGCACCCCTGTGCCAGTTTCATACTTAACACACAGGCATCCAATTTGTGCCTGGGCCCTGAGTTCTTCTCCAAATGCTGCCCATCGATGTGCATAGATCTCTACTTTGTAGTGTGACCGCATCATCGGTGTTGAAGCCTCATACACACCTGATGTCACCCAGCAAACTAGCCAGCAGCTTAAAATGCTTGAAGGGGAGCATGAACTGTCTGATTCCATCTATGTTACTTCAGACGTGCTCACACTGACTTTACACTCGCGATAGGGTTCCAACACCATTCCAAAGATAAAAACTAAAACCTTGTTCATGACTAACAAAAGCTTGCTTTAAACTGCATAATGATGAGAACAAATCTGTAATGATTTTGCTAATAAAATCAAAATTTTATGAAATAATGCTAACTATGCTAGTTATGTATTGAAGAATAATGTGCAAGAATAATGTACAACTGTCAGAGACCACCTTCTCATTTATATCCAATCAATTTTTTGATGGTAAAAGGTTTAACGGTCCGCCAGGTCTTGAGGGTCTTGTTTGGAATCTCATTTTCTCTCAAATCCAACTCCTGTTGCTTCACTTGTTTTTCTTTTACTTACCTTTTCTTTATACAAGTGGACCGTCTATCTTAGCTATTTTAGATGCATATGAGATAGAAATGTGTAAGGCAGCTGAGATGTGTGTGTGTAGCTGCTTGTATGAATGTGTGTGTCTTTGAAGGGGACTGTAACGTCAATGAGATCTTTGGAGCAGCTTTTGTTGGGAGGACATATCTAAAAGTGGTTGGTTTTAAGTTTGGATGAAAAGGATAGAAAAGTTAAAACAGCAGCAGCCGGTGTTAAAATGGGCCAGGCCTATCCAAGACTGTCAACCCTAAAACTGCAGAGCCTCCTTATAACAAATCCCAGTTAAACCCTGGAAAAGCAGGAAATGAAGGGAGTGGACTTAGTATGGGAAGCGTTTGTGTTATTTATTGTTAAATGTAAAAGGGTGCTCTCTGACTTTTGCACAATACTGTAAATACTACATTGCAAGCCCACATAATTTGTCTCTCATCAGAGATAAGAATTTTTATTCTTGTACTGCAATCAATTACATCTTGGGTTTTAAATAACACAGACTACCAGTTTTTCCAGTTTTCCAGGACTGTGGGAAACCCTTTGGCAATTGTCCTGGGCTCTAGGACTGTGGCAACTCTGGTGAGGGGAAGGCTTGACCTCTGCTCTTGTTGTTCTAATCTATCCAATGAGAACACGAACAATGAGCATTTAGTACTGCTGTCAGTATGGTGCATAAGTGAACAGTTGATTGGAAAACCACTTGATTGGAAAATCACTTGATTGGAAAATCACTGAACTCTCAGTCCAGCAGTTTGTGCCTCCATTAACCCCTTATAACCATAAGAAAATGAAAGACCTGAAGATATGGCAGGGATTTTAAAAAAAAGATTACTCACTGTCAATGCCCACACTGACCAAAGACAGTACCTAAATTTACTTTGGTGGATTCAACCAACAAATGTTAATCCCTCGGAACTCTAAAGAAATACAAGCTTTCTTGAGAGTGATTTTTCATATTTAATTATAATAATATAATAAGTCTGTGCCTTCATTAATGGCTTTGCACTCACACAAAATACAAGTGCTTTGTTCTTATTGGCATATCCTTTTACCCAGTGACAACAATCCTAGATTTGATCTTATGGACCTAGAGGCATGGATGGCCAGTGACACCACTGGGGTTCTGAGTGGTGTCCATATTTTGAATTTCAATGTTCCACTATATTCTCTCAAGTTTCCATAACCAAGAAGAATTTCATGCTTGAAATGGAGGCACAGTAAACTCTCAGTCCAACAATTCTGCTACCATTAAGGCCTTAGGAATTGTAATTAAAGTCACCTTGTGAAAACATGCCTACTTGAGACTCAGAATGGTGTTCCAGAGCTAAAACCTGTCCATGAAAAGGAGGACATTACCTCTGTTTTCATTATAGGAATGTTCTCATTGGGTGGATGAATCCACTAATGAGAACAGAGCTAATGCCTTCCTTTTCACACGGTTCCCACAGTCAAGATCGACCACAGCAACATCACTCAAAGACCTACTGGAGAGCATTCTCAGATGTGTTCTTTTGTATGACACTAATTGGTGTCCTAACGGTACACCTCAACTCCACGCTGTTGTAAATCAGACTTCTATCTAGAAGAAGTCTTGAAGACTATACTTATCTTAACACAAAGAGGACCAGGGCATATCACTTTGAACTCTCAGTTCAACAATTTCAGTCTGAGCAACAGGAGCCATAATTATATAAAAGCTCACATGAGCTCAGTGGAATTTAAGAAAATGTGATTACATGCTGTCAGTTCCCACATTGATTTTTTTACTTTTAGAGGGAAGGTGTGAAGTTACTTTCCACTGGCTCATCCAATGAAAACATGCCTAGATGTGACCTTATGTGACCCCAAGGCATGAATGACCAAGGACATGATTAAGTTTTGGAATAGTATCCCAAATAAAGAACAAGCACTTGACACAAAGGGCACATTGAGATGGTAAGTGGACGTCACCATCTCAGCACAGTGAATACTTTGTGATCATGTTGCAAAACCAGACCTCCATTAGAATGTGTCTATATAAACCACAAAAGCTTTTCATGGGTTTTGGGGTTTTTTTTTCTTTCAAATAAGTGTTTTGTAAGATAATGCTGGTTTTTAAAGATAACATAGCAAATTTCCCACTTGTGGGACTAATAAAGGTTCATCTTATCCTATCTTATGTTAATTTGTAGAACGTAAGAGTGTATGAAAGACTCAGAGATAATTAATAGTGACTGAGTGTACTTACTCATACTGCCTGTACCTGTCTGTGTGTAAGTGTATGTGCATTAGTGTGAAAATATGCAGCGCACTCAATACATCTTTGGACAGTTACGATTTCTGTTGTTTTGACCTTTTTGTAGTCTGGCACTGGAGCATAATATCTGCTTGAATTTGAGTCTACATCTCTCCTGGTTGTATTTTGTAGGAATTAGGAGAGGCTGGGGCACAATTGTGGTCTTAGTTGTATTAAAACTAACCCTGCCCTGGCAAACTGGCTAGCTTTCATTGTGAGTTGTGTACATGCTTCAAAATGGTGCCCTATATAGCCACCAATTTGGTGATTTAAATAATATGGGAGTTACAAACTGTACTGAAAGTAAATGACATTTCTGATTAAAAGGTATAGTCTTACGGCACAGATCAGTCTTGCAGATTAATATGCTATAGGAATATGAGATGATGACCTAAACTGCACTCTATTTGGAACTGTTTACATATAATGTCTGTTGGCTTTTGCCCCATGTTAATGTTTATATAAAACATATGTCCCCTTATTTAATTAAAATCTAGACTTTGTTGTTGTCTTTCAAGATGCTAACCACTAGTACATAAAAAGACTAGAAAGGCTAGGTTATAGTTTGGTAAAAATTTCATAAAAACTGGGACAAAGATGAGATGAAGGTACATCTGTGCCAGAATAACAGCTAGATGGAAAAGACAACTAAAGGAACTGCCAATGATCCCAAGATAAGCACATGATCATCTGTGAAACAGGGTAGTGATAGCATCATGAATTGCTCTTATTTGCCTTTACTCTTCATGTGTCTGCTGTTGGCTGCAGGATGACCCCAAATCAAAAACCTCAAAACTCTATCAATACAGGACAATGAAGCAACGATGGAGCATTTCAGGTTCAAAAAGTGGAATGTTCTTGATGCACCAAGTAAGTCACCCAACCAAAGGCCTGCTGTGCCACATTTCCTCAAGACATAAATGAAAGTGAAAAGCCTTCTATTGCAAACACTCTTGGAAGAGTACCTGGGAAGATGCTAAGCATTACATCTATGTTTCACAGATCATTTTTTGAATGGCTCCCTGAAATGGGTCAACTGCAGTCACCAAATATAAATGTAAATACCTTCAAATCAAATCCGACAATCTGCATTTTAACCTCACAGTAAAGCTTCATTCCCAATCTCTGACCTCAGGTGTCCTGCGATGCCCTCTGACAATGAGATAAGCAGCAATGCAAGTGAAGGACTAAAACTCCAAAACAGCAAGTTGTCTATTCTGCTTCCCCTGCTCTGGGTTGACAGCTTTTTGTGGGCGTCCATGTAAAAGCCAGAGGGAGAGAGCAACAATCAAACAGATGGGGCCATAATATCCTAGGGGAGTACAAAAGATAATTACGCATACACGAAATGGAGGAGCAAAAAAAATATTTAATAACACTAAACAGTTTCCTGGAAATGATTGCTCCCAGATTATGTATTACAAGGGAATGATGACCCAAGAGGGTGAAAGTGAGATGTGGGAAATGGAAGTACTACATGCTGTAATGTGGAGCAATCAGTCTATGAAACAGTTGTTTGTAACTTTTCCTTTCACAGTGACCCTTCATCAACCTCAACTGGTTTCACAGTGATACTGTACAAGCATGGTGGGTAAACTTGGGTTTGATGGACAGCTTTGTGTTATCTGGAGCACTTATCCCTAACTGGGTCACAGGGGGTGCTGGAGCCTATCCCAGCAGTAATAGGGAGAAAGACTGAGCCAATCCATGACTGGGCGGAGAAACACATTTCCAATGCACCTGGCTTCCGTGTCTTTGGACTGTAGTTGGAAACCAGAGATCTAGAGCTCAAAACAATATATACTGCACTGATACTTTACACTTTACACTGCACTGTCACCTTACACTTGACATTAAG